>CM057814.1:25934859-26142359 GCA_030067965.1 Latrodectus elegans
TTAATGAAATTGCTGTTATATTTTTCATGTTAAAAATATCATTTTCACAAAATGACAAAATGAAATATTATATTTTTGCAATGAAATGAAATAAGTCATAAAAAATTATGATATATTTATGATTGTAAAAAATTTTTTATACCACTATTTTCCTCAGATATCTTTTAATATCTAATATAATATCATTCTGTTGATGTTGGTAGTAATCAGCAATAAATAGGTAACTTTTTTAAATATATTGTTGCACATTCGCTTGATTTTCTCATATTTCCACAAAAGTTTTAATTATTTCAATTTAGAATAAATATTTTAAGTACTCATGTTTTCTTAATATGTATTTTAAAATATTTTTATTCACTTCTTTTACATAAATAAATGTATGTTAATATCTTAATCGTAGAAAGCGTTAATACTAACAACTAAAAATTTGTTAGTTTTTGCAGCAAATCATATTTATTCAAAAATCGCACATAAACACACATAAATATTTATTATTCCAAATATACATGTTCGTATGTTTATAATGAGCTTTACAATATGACAATTCATTTCACTAATTTACTACATTATTATTTACTAGTAAATCATTATAACATGAATTACATATTTCTAGCAAACTTAAAATATTTAGGTATTAAAGAACCATTTTAATTTTCAAAGTGCATCATTATACACCAATTCGTCTGGTGCTGGAAATAAATTACTTTCAGCCGCTTATGAGAAACACAAAGCTACACCGATGTGATGTAATCACAAAACTATGTAACGTGTCACTACAAGAAGTCCTTGTGTATGACACGTCACTTTCTCATTGGATGGATTTTGATTTTACTTCCATTAATGTGACGCATAATATTAAACGCTTAGTGCATTTCTAATTGCATGTGAAAAACTTAGTTGTTTTCTGAAAAGATCATAGCTCGCACCTACTTCTAGATCATTAGCATAATAATATTATTCAATTTCAATGCTATATTAATTTAAAAAATCTCTAATGTGTATGATTTAATTATAAAAATTCAACTAAAATAGTAAATGTATCTTAAAATTTTTTACATTTCTCGTGTGTGTGTGAGGGAAAAAGGTTACTTTTGAGTACTCTCACATTATTTCAATAATTTTAGTAATGTTACCAAAATTAATGATGAATATCATAGAATAAGCTGAAATTTGTCACTGACTCAGCAGAAGAATTATAGGAAGGAAAATTCATTGTAATGAAATGCATTGTCTTGAAATAGGCTTCAAAGTCTAAAAAAATCTTTCAATCTTTAGATTAGACATTAAATTTGGCTTGTGGAGTATATTATTTCAAAAATAATGTATTATACTTTATGACAAATAAAATTAAATTCTATCTAAATGAAAATTTTAAAGTAAACTTCGTAACTGTCAAGAAATTAAAGAAAGATAATGAATAATAAAGAATATTTTTTTATTTTTTTTATCCTACGTCAGTCATTGGCATTATCTGCCATAAGACCTCTGGTGGCCCAATAAAATTTAGCCTTGATAAAGTTGTCAGTGTCAAAAGTAATAAAAGTATGTGCAGTGCAAGTTGTCAAATGATTAAAGTCCATAATTTCACCCGACAAACAAAGGGGGCAAGTATCTACAGCAACTACACCAATGCGGTGTAGATGTTTATACAAAAAGTCATGTCCAGTCCAAAGACGAAAATTTGCAGTAAAATCTGCACGAGGCAAATCCATCGGGACAGGCGACTTCATAAGAACGTTCCACTTTTTATCTGCCGAAAGTGCTGTATAAATTTTCTCTAGGTGTTGGTCAATTTTCCCCCTAGCCTCAGAACTAAACTGATGGGCAGTTATTGGAAACAGAGGCTGAGGCAGCTTACAACCATTTTTAGCCAACGCATCTGCTTTTTCATTTCCAGGCACCCGACAGTGGCTAGGGATCCATTGAAAAACTATCTCCCTGCCAGAGGCAATAGCATTGGAAACAAGTCTCTTAGTCTCTTCAACAAGTGAGCAGTCGCTAAGTGCGTAGGAGGCAGCAGCCAAGATTGCAGCCTGGGAGAATAAAGAATGCTGAGATCTGATACTGAGGATGAGCTAAAAAAGGAAATTTATCACTTGTAAGTTTATTTCCGAAACAGTATATGAGATAAATATTTACCAAGTCTCTTGTGTTTGATAAGTTATGACATATATTTTTAACAAAAAAGATGAGAGAAAGAGAGAGAGAGAGAGAGAGAAGGATAAAATTATGGCAAACTTATGGTTTAATTACAAGATTTTTTTTCAATAAATCAATGGAGAAAACAATCCATTTAGTATTTATTGTAATTAATGGTAAGTTCCTCTATCTTCATTCATGCACACTTTTCATACTCATAGCATAATTACTCATAAAACGAAGAAAAGATATTTATTGATACTGCCATTCAATAGTTACTGTAATTAAAATGTTACAAGATAAAAAACATTCTTTAAAAATACATTGCTGAAGGCAACTAAAGGTTGTCAAGTTGTGGATTAGATTTTGCGACTGAGAAATTCTTAGATGAATAATACATAAATCGACAGACGTGGTAAGTTATAGGAGATTAAAATTTACTATTTGTGGCAAAAGAGAATAAATTTTATCTAGTATTTGGGCACAAAAAGCGAAAACAGAAATTTTCCATATGAAAAAATGAATATATAAAAAAAGCGTTTCCCTTAAAGAAAAGAAATTTTAGTGGAGGACATGGTTTCTACGGATGGTCAGTTATATTAAGCACCTTTGAAGCAGAAAGTCAATGAAATTGTAAATGAAGTAAGAAATTGGATATTCTTCTTAGTTTTTCCCGAAAAACTATTTCCAGTTTACGAAGAATTTGTGAGAGTAGTTGAGGGCAACCAACTCGTCTGTCTAGAATATCCCAAATATGTTCTTTTGAATTCATGTCTGGAGAACATGCTTTTAGTTTTATTTATACGATTCCTTTCTTTAAAATGAATTGAGAATTATAATTGAAAATTGCATTCATCAAAAGAATGCTAGGTGGTCTGAAATTGTCATCTGTTAACATGAAATCGTTTCAAATTACTATTACTTAAGAGATTACAGTTGGTCTGGGGATTTCATCACTTATCACAGATCATCATTTCAGCTGATCGTATTTGTAAGGCAAACATTTGATTTTGCACTCCTCACTAATTATTGATGTAACATAATATTATGATTATTCATCAAAATCTAAGATATATCGTTTCTTATAACAATATTCCGTAGATATGACATATAAGTCTTAGCAGTTTTATTGCTGTAAAAATAAGCCTCATCTTTTAGCAGAGCCTTTTATATAGTCAATTATCATCGATAAACAATTTGGCTAGAAATATCGATAAGAATGTTAATCGTTGATCATAATTTCAGAGTTTCATTTCATGAGGATATTTTGCTTTGTAAGGGTAAAAACACTAAAATTTTATAAAACTTCCCACATTTTTGAAATACATGAATCTAGTTTTTCTGTAAATCCCGTTCATTGCTACTTTAAGCGCTCTCAATAACTGAAGCCTGATGCCTATAATTGTTCACTTAAACATCAAAATTCTGCCTCGTTTTAGTTAAATTTCTGAAAGTCCTGTATTTTCAGTATTCTTACACTGTATTAAATATATTGAAAGGTAGATTATTTTTATGCTCGTTGCATCACCGTATTAAATTTTAGAAATAAAACAACTCACACTCCGGGATAAAATTAAATGTAACATGAAATAAATTGATCTTAGAAGTCATCTAAAATTAAAAACATTTTTAAAAATTATAGTGTAACTAATAACTTTTTCCTGAAATTAGGGATATTTTGAATACTTTAATTAAGAAGATTTTTTTTACATATCAGAATTTGAATGTGTTTTATTGTTTTCTAATGTTATTATGAAATAACGTATATCAATCAATAAATCAGTTAACGTATTCATTTATCTCTTTCTATATATAAATATTTAGATGACAAAATTAATCAGAAATAAATCCTACATGTTATAAGAATTTTATGTCATTTTAATTAAAATTTGACTTTTGAAGTGAATAGCATAGTGTCCCCGCTTTTCGTCGATCATTTTTATACAGAGATATGAATCAATTTCGTGAAAGTCTTTCTAGCAGTAATATATCCTGTTTTATAGCAGGTCTGGAGCGGAGCTTTATTAAATAACCGTCTTCTTCATGTTTTATTCTGAGTTAGGAAACGAGACATGTCTGAGAAGAGTCTTTGTTCACTTGATTTTTATTATTTTTAGTTCTTTAATATGAAATATTTGTGGTCGATATAGCTTTTTCCATTTTCCTTATTAAAGTTACCTTTATTAAAATGTTACAATTTTATTAAAAGTAATTTCGAAATATTAATGAGAGAAAATGCCCGTATACAGTTTAATGAGTAACTAATTACTAAAGTCAAATCAGATATTGTAAAATTATTATAAATCTAAAATTTTACGTTCGAATATTCACAAATCGAAATAGTTATTGATTTTATCTACGTTTTAAAATTAATGTAAGGTTTGTTAATAAATAATATATTTTAATATCAAATTTGTCTGAGAATTTATTTGTGGTATATTTATAAAAAAAGAAAAAAAGAATTTGTGTCAATTAAATAATATATATATATCGTTATTCGGCAAGATGTCTTATAGAAAATTTTAAGTTTTTAGTGTATAGTTTATATTATTTACAAAATAAAGATTAGTATATTTCTATTTTTTATTTAAAACCCTCATGTTCAATTAAACTCGGAGGAAATTTTTATCGGAAAGCATATAAAGTTGTGAATAGGGTAATATTTAAAATTCTATGTAAATGAGTGAAATTATAAATTCATTGAATCAAGAAATATTTTGTGTTTATTTCTGAGATGTTTCGCTTCACTCGTTTTAATTAGAACGTTAATATTTCAGCTGTATTTCGATTATTGATATTAAATAAATTAAAGAAATTTGAAATATCAGATGAAGACAATAATTCAATTTTTGGTTTGAATGTATAGAGCACATTTTTGTTTACATGAGATTTAGAAACTTGTAGATTCACGAATCATTATTTATAAAATACTGTCGATGTAGTATCGTATACACATATATTATAATCGATATAAAATCTTAATGTTGTTATGTCGAGATTAAAAAAAAGATTAAAAATTTATTTTACCGAGATATGGGATTATTGGGCCCTCTAGCTCTGATAAAGTTATAGATACCATGCTTAATTTTATAGTATTCTCTAAAGAGTTGCAGTTTTTATTATATCAGTATGTTTAGGCGTTAAATTCTTATAAAATGAAGCGCAAAATTTGGGTACTTGATTTTATATGAATTTAACGCCTAAATACTAATTAAAGAAAAAAAAACTTCGGCTTTTATTTTCCCTATAATCTTTTTAAAATATATGCATGTACCAGTGCAGTTACGTAAAGATGATATATGACTATTTTTTCTCATAGCTTGTATATGAGAATAATGATCAGAACAATGTGTTTATTGAAATTAAGTTATGCATTCGGTATCATATCATCACATATTGTAAAATTAGAAATACTTTATAGCAAAGAGACTTAATAAAATTCTTTTAGTTATTTAACTTATATTCCTTTTAGTAATTTATTTCATAGATTTTCTCAAGAAATATGATTAAACAGTAAAATTAATAAGTCGTTACCAAATATTAATTATTGATGAAAAGTTGATGAAATAATTATTTAATACTGAGGTGGGAGAAAATTTTTTTATTATAACGATTGCTTTTTAAATTCTTTTTCAGGTTAGTTTTAAAGAGATAATTATTTTTATTAATCAAATATTTAATATTTTTTTAAAAAAGTGAAAAATATTTATTTATAAAGATTGTAATGTAATGTTTTTAAAAATTAAATGCATTTTTAAAATAAAAATATCTGTGAAGTATTTTCTTTTGACTTTGACAAAACTTAATAAGAAATTCTAGAATAATTTTGAGAAAAATTAATGAAATTAAGTATATCTATTGAATTTTTAATTCTGTTCTTATTTTCTGATCAATGTTTAATTTTCAAAGTTATTTGATCACAGATAAGGGCTTATCTGCAGATATTTCAAATCTCAGTTAGATGTCCAAACTCTTAAGGTCTTAATGAAATCTTCATTTTATCTCTTAACTATAGCTTGATCAATATTTTTAAATATACACATAATTAAAAAATTATTAAGCAGATAGATCCTTTTAAGGGATTTTTTTTAAATTTCAAGTACGCTTTATTCATTTGGAAGTAAATTTATTGTTTAAAAAGAAACTAATGTGCAAACTCATTTAGAAATTTCTACTACTTTTATACTGGTTTTGAATTTATTTCCTTTCCTCGGTTAATTTATCTGTCAATTCATTTCTTTCAGTAATTCTCAAATACATATGTATAAAAAACACTTTCATTCTCTTTAGCAAAAGATTGCACGGAAAAGAGTAAAGAAACTGTTCAAAGTAATGACCATCTTTCTATTTAGTTATTTTCGTGTCTAAAAATTGTTTAAACACTCCAAATTAAATGACGACGTAAGCAAAGGAGTGTTTTACGGAAACATACAAATTTTCTTATGGTTTTTTGCAGCCATTTATAATAAACTTTTAAGAATTGTTTTACATTTAAGTGTCGTTTATTATTAGCAGATGTTCTTTTCAGATAAAGTGTGAAATTCATTTCAAATAATTTTATTTCAAAAATAAGTCAGTAATTAAGAAAATAAATTAATTTTATAAAATTAAGTAAGTAGGAAGATAGTTATAATTTCTCTGGTTCTTAGAAACAAGAATGCTGACAAGCTTCTATCAATATAGCCGGATATAATAAATATAATATTTTGCACTTACTAATGCAACAATTTTCGTAATTTCATACATTAATTATAAAAATATATAATATTAAAGATAATATTAAAGATAGATTAAATGATTTATCCTATATTTAAATTTTTACGATCACGTTTTTATATTTTTTCACCCTTTTTTTCTAAGTATAATTAACATAATTTTCGAATTTTATTTATTTACACTGTGCAAATGTATATAAGGGCTAAAATAAATAGATAAATTCATTTGAAAACACGAATATATATATATATGATATATATATACATATATATATGATATATATATATATATATATATATATATATATATATATATATATATATATATATATATATATATATATATATATATATATATATATATATATATATATATATATATATAAATATATATATTAATATAAAAGATATACATATACATACATACATATATATATATATATATATATATATATTTATATGTACATGCAGAAAAATGTTCTTTTTAAGTTAAAATTATGAACTTTTGTTTATAATTATTTAAAATTCATTAGGTTTATATAAGCATATTTTTAATCAATCAATTATTCATTCGTTAATTATCTTTGTTTAAAAACATTTTGACTTAGATTTCAACAAAGAACATATTAATTGAAGTTCTTACTAGATATAATCAAATTACTTTTAAGAGTTTTTTAGATTTTTTCAATTTAAAAAATCTTTTTTGAAAATTTTGAGATAGTGTCATTGTCAAAGCTACATAATGATATTACAAGAAAAAAAAGCACACTTACAGTTTTATTTTTGATAAGGGTAATACAGGTCTTTATTTCTTAAAAGTCAAGAAGTGTCTCATAATTTTACTAATATTTTATCTTCACAGTTATATATAAATCTAATATAACTGAACAAAGAATTCTAACACTGGTTTGATAGAAATACGATTGTTAGCATATATATATATATATATATATATGTATGGTGTATATATGTATGTATATGTATGTATATGTGTGTGTTTGTGTGTAGTTAATTTGTAAATAGAAATTATCGTAACTTTACATAACATTTCATTTTGATTTACAATTTTTACTATTAATGATTTTTTTAGAGATATTGCAATTATAAGCAAACGAGTCTTTAGAAAATTATCTTGAAAGTTCAACGGAAACTTGAATGTTTTTTGTGCAATATCATTTTGTGCATCATGTTTAATTCTACAAAATGAATGCACACTTATTTTCATTTAAAAACATTTAAAATATGTGGGCAAATGTATAAACATGCTCATGAGTGATCAAAGGTAAATTTGGTTCTTAGTGATTCAATCACATTGGGTTAAAAGCAATATTTTCATTCCAAATGAATGATCAGAAAACTGTATTATCTTGGAAATAACAATGATTTCAGTAAACGAACTTTCAGGAAAGTACTTTACAGTGATTCAGTAAAGTACTTTCCAGGGAGGTAAGTCAAAGATAATTCTTAATCAGGCCACTCTCGCATTAACTTTGCTCCATTTATCAAGAAGCTGTTTCTCTACATTCCGAGAAACTCGAAAAGAATAGTCTTGTCTGTATTATATTAACAGTAAATAGTTTATGAAGAAACGAAGACTTACATATAACTCCGAACACAATTTAGTTAAATATTAGCTTTAGAAATTCTGTTTAGAAATTTTAATACAGTGTACAATTTATTCGAAACTTAAATTCTCATTTTAAGTTAAAATTTAAATGAGAAGCAATATTTTGAAACGAATGTTTGAATATAAAATATGTTTGGGATTCTGAGTTTTAAGTTTAGCTAATAAAGCTATAGTTTAATTTGAAAATAAAATTTTATTTCCATCAATAAATAATAACTCCTTACCATTAATTTTAAAAACTGATAACTGTAACTGAATAAAGGTTTATAGATTTACAGTTACAATGTAAATCTATCAATAAATTATATATAATAAATTATAAAAATGATAAAATGTTCACTCAATGAAAATAAAATACTTATATTTTTTGTACAGTTAGAATTTTAGGCAATATAATATTAACTATTATTTAATTCATTTAAAAAACGCTAGCGCAAAATTACATCAGTTAAAAGACTGCTTAAATGATGTACTTAATACTATATGAAGGTTTTTTTCATTTTTTATTCCATACTGGGACTAAGTAAGGAATTTAAAAATAGTTTATACTACTTTTACAGCCATTTTTAGTCCCCTTGAATATTTATGAAGAAGTCCAGTCGAAAATATTGTCACGTGATAATTACTTTTTCTGATGTAATTAATTTTTTTTTATTTAAACATGATTAAGTTTTTTTTGTGCTTGTAGGATATGCAACATTAGAAAACATTCAACTGACCTTTATTTAGATTTAGAATATTTTTGGCTTATTTCTATAGGTTCATGAATTTAACATTAATGAAACGTAATTCAAATACTATTTACAAGACTGTAAAGAAATTTTAAATGAGCATTTTGAAAACCATGAATGCAATATTTCGATCAGAAGAAAGATTTAATTATTTATGCATTTAAGTATCATCTTAATGAAGCGAGAGAAAGAACGATTTTTTTATTTTTTACATATTTTTATACATAACTGGCAATGCATTATTCGTAAATAGGCATGAACACATTATGGAATGATAGCATGTTTAATTGGTTAAAAACTTAAGATTGCTTTAGGAAACTTATCGGAATTCATTTTCTTTTCATTTATACCATAGTCTGTAAAAATATGAAACATTTTTATAAAAATTTTGGTTGCAATTGTATTGAAATAATATTTAAGAAATATTGAAGCCAAAAGTTTTAGCGCTTAAGATCTGATGACTTTCTTTGTCATAAATTGAATCGAGAACAAGTAATAATATATTTATCAAGTTCTATTATATTCTGTTAATTAATTTGTTTTAATAATTAATTCTTCATCTGTTCTCTCTGTGTTTCTCTGTAATTTCTTCTGTGATAATGTATAAATGTGGCCCATCCTATATAAGGGTTTGTTGTGATATTGTTGCGGGCAACGCTATTCACCTCCATGACTTGGTTCACAGGTGCCCGCTGGGTAGCGACAAATGAGTAGTAGTTTCTGGCCTTGTTGTGGCATAGGGTTCGTCACCCAAGTGTCCGCCGTTGGAAAAAAATACTATGAAAGATGAATTCATTTATTAAATAATTTTTCCTATCTGTGTACTGTGCGTATTATAAAGCTCACACACGCAATATATATACATATAATATATATGATAATCATGCCATACGTGTGTTGATCCAGTACGATAATCATCTTAACGTTAAAAGAAAAAAGTTGCAATTACCATCATAAAGTCGTAAATATTTTTATATTGTTTAAAAAGGTTCACATCTTTAAAAATTCCTAAATATAGTAAAAATATTTTATTTATATTTTATAAACTAAATAATAATCTTTTATTGATAAAATTTAAACGTCAAAGTTTATATTTGATGTAAATTGCTTAACAACCACTTTGATGATCGATTACGGGGGTATAATGGAGTGATACCAATTTTTTTATATTATATTTTCTATTATTAAGATTATTTAATCAACAAGATGAATTATTGTGTTATTTTAACAACTAAAAACTGTAACAAAGTTTTATTTAAAATATCAAAAATCTATTAAAATAGTTTTAAAGCAACATTTCCTTAAATTACTATTTAATTGACATTCGCATATAATTGTTAAAATTTAATGTTATATTCATCTGTTTTGAATATCCATAAGATAAATCAAATTTCAGATTAAATACAATTTTTTATTCATTCGTAAATTTCTTTTCTTTCATATTTGCATTGAATTTGAATTCCTTGTCATGGAATGTTTGGAGAAAGAAACGTTTCTCTGAATGCAAACATGTTCCGTAGCAAGTGAGAATAAATCATTGTTAATGGAACCGTCTGCTAGCGCATACGTGATTTGGGCCCTAATAGGGTTGTTTTCAAAACTCATTCACATTCGAATAAATTTATTCAGCATGAAATATTCTAGAAAATGTATTTAAATTTAGAATAATTGAATATTTGAATTCAAGAAATATAATGTGAAAAATATTAGAAAAATTAAATATTTTATTAGTTGAAAACCTTATTTTAAAATTTTGTAATCAGATTTTATTGGTAAAAAGTAACAAAATATAATGTTATTAACCTAGAAATGCACACATATTTATTATTATATTAATAATGAATCTACTTCTATGTTAATAACTATAAACTTTGCGAATTTTTAACAATAATTATTTCAATATAATGTACTGAGAAAGAATAATATTTTCTTTATCTTAAAATTTTAGATATTTTTTTATTAGAGTGGGAAAAGTTAAAAAAAATGTTATTAAGGGGCAAAAAATGTAAAAACAAAATTTTCAACTTTCATTTTACCAAAAACTAAGCAAAAAAATTAAATTTTAGGAAATTTTTCTTCTTATGAAAACGTAATGAGATACTTTGTGAAATTACAATATTAACAAATCTTATCTTTCAGAAACTTTAATAACTGGAACTATTTAGAACTTCTATTGACTAATGTATTCTTTTAAAAAATCACTATGAAGACTATCATTTTCAAAATTAAGTCCATTTTTCCCAGTTCAAAATACCACAAAAATTTCTCTTTAAATATACAGATTATGATACGTAATTTATAATACAAATTATGAACTAATTCATGTATTTAAAAATATTTGAAGTAGTTTAAATATTAAATTCAAACATGGAATTTATAAGCTTTAATACCAAACTTCTAAAGGATAAAATAATGTAAAACTTGAACCAACTTTATGATATTTTATTTTCAGAAGGAAAATGTAATGCTTAAATTTCAAAAGCTAGTCTAAAACATGTTATAAATTTTAACTTAAATAGCAAGTTATTTTTATAAAATAGAAAATATTTCAAGCACTAAGCACTATCATATTTAAAATATCAATAAATTGAAATGTTTTATCATGATATCAAACGGAGATTCTACTGATTGAAAGTCATTATATAAGAGGAATTAATTAATTCTAAAACTATTAATATATAAAAGTAATCGTTAGCTAAGCCCATTTTTATGTTTCAGAATTGAATTTTACAGATAAATTATTCTGTGCCGAGCATAGAAGAATTCTTGACAAGGGATTACATCTTTGACTGTTTATTGAAAGTTGGGATAGAAACTTCATTTTATTCAAAACATAGTTTGATAACATATCCTCACATAAAGAATGAGCCATATTTATGTTTAATATTTCTTACTTCTGATGAATGTTTCTTTTCTAATGTTATTACAAATTTTATGGTAAAATTAGCTTACATGAATTATAATACAAGTTGCAATTATAAAATTAAATTTTTATTTAAATAAATTAATAAAAAATTTTTACTGTAGCTTCAGCATATATGAACTATAATGCAGATTAAAAATATAAACAAAATTTTTTTACTCAAATATATGACTGAAGGGTATTTTATTGTTTTATTGTTAGTGTAACTTTTGTGTTTTTCTTAAATCACTCACATATTTCATCATACATTAAAATATTAGTAACTGCAAGAATTTTCATTTACCATATGACTGAACAGTAAAATTATGAAAAAGTTAGATTTTCGTTTACATAATCTTATCATTTTCTAATAAAATATTAAGTGTTTTCAAGACAAATAACACATATTTTATTACTATTCTTAAAATCAACCTATCATCTGCTTGAAAATGTTACATTATATATATATATATATATATATATATATATATATATTTTGACAGTTTTTTCATATATTTCCTAAAAATATCTTTAAATCTAAACATTTCATATCATAAACACTAGAAAATATTTAGGAAAATAGAAATTTAATTTTTGTATTATATTTTACAAATTTCTTAGTCTTAATGATTGCATGAAACCATTAGGTAAGTCATGTAAAAATGTGATTTCTTTTACTCATTTTACAAAAAAAGGTTGTTTACAGTTTATTAGTGAAAATTGAATCAAATTAAAAAAAGTTGGTATGTCATATTCATTATGTGTGTGTGATATTGTAATATTATATACATATAATTCGTAGAAAATTAATTTTTATTTAGAATTTATAAGAGAAAATTCATTTTCTAATTTTTTGTAATTTCAGAATTTAAGATATTAATTTATCATGTTAACTCGATAAACTCAAAGCCGGGAATGACATTTTATATTATGTTCCTTTAGAAATATCAGTTTCAAAGAATCGTTTTTTAATTAAAGGGGTTATTTTTTTTAATTAAGAATATGAAAGTTGCGCGTGTGTGGGAGAGGGAAAATGAGAAAGGATACCATGTTAATGTGTCATGAAACAATCCATTTGAATGCATATATATATATGTTGTTATTATGTTCCTAAAGATGTTTCCTTAGTTTGATTTATTTTATTTAAATATTCTATTTTGAAATAGCTTACTTAAAAATCAAAAAGTGACAAGCTTGAAAAAATTCTGTCAATATTCAGAAGTAAATTAACAAAAAATTTCAAAGTTTTTTAGAATTTAAAATTAATTCTTATGTCTTTATAAGATATTTCATGAACGCAGTAAAATGAAAAAAAAAATCGCTTAGTTACAAAAATTATTATTTGAATAATTTAACTTTATAGGTGCTTCTTCAGAATTTTCATTCGCAAAAAATTTCTCAATCCTTTTTAATACTTTAAGACGATTAGCTGAAAGGAAGAGACATATTTGTATACTTCAAAGAGAAACGTAAATTGCTGACATTAACAGATGTTTGATAGAAATAGGTACGTTTAGTAACATTAATTTTATATTGATCTCGTAAATTTACAGCAGATTAAATTATCATAATATTTAAGGATTCATCTTTTTCTGAAATATGCTTGTTTTCTTCCAAAAATATAGAAATATTTGATGCAAAATTCATCATGCTTTTTCTCGTTACAGTTCAATATTTTGTGTAATTCGATCCCAGATACATTTGTATACAGTTGGAGACTTCTACGTAAAAAATCATTTCTAATTTTAGATTTGAAATACACTTAAAAATTAAAATAAGTTGGATGACTCGGCTCAATCATCTTCAGTATTAAACTGAATCTGATACTTTCCTGTTAACACTGTGATGCCATTATCACGAGTGTTACTGTCAATGACACTATTTTTAAAAATTTTTTGAGTTATATAATTTAATATTCAAACTAAATATGAAGCTTTTCAAGTCTTATTACCCCACTGGATACAAATTCGTTTGTCAATCGAAACAATTTAACGTTTCTTATCACCTCTTACTTTTAAACTATTGTAAAATGCTTCGGTCGACAAAGGATAATTTCCACATTTTAAAACCTGCATACCACTTAGAAAACATTTAGATTTTTTAAATTTCATAGGTCTCTGTAGAATACATATTCATAACGGATATGAAAACGAGGTTTTCTAACATACTAACAAAGCCCAAGTTTTCCAATATTAGGAATTCAAAATGTGTTCATTATAGTAAATTAAATAATAAAGATAATTTTAAACAACTTTTATAATTTCGTAATTTATATATCGCATTAAATATACCGTAAATTTTATGTCTTTATTTTATATTAATTTTAATCGTCTTTATAATTAATTACATTTTTATCATCTACAAAAGAAAACAATGATATACAACAAAATGAAATTCGCTGAAATATTTGATTTTAATCAAATATTATTTTTGCTAGTATAAATACATCGTTATACTCACCCACTGGAACATATTATTTCATAGTAAGAATACAAAACATTAACTTTTGTATGTATTTCAAAATCACTCGTGCATATAATGAATGAATTGTTCATTCGAAATCATCAATATTCGAACCAATTAATTTTATTTCAATTATTAAAATAATATCTTATAATATCACTAAAAAAAACAAATCTATAATAAAAGTTTAGAATGTCATCGTTCTTCTTGAATACATGTAAAACAATTGCACAGACATTTTCAGAAATATTTTTCAAAATATTGGAAAAAATTTTCTACATCTATTTAGTAACTACAATTTTTTGATTCTCTACTATTATAGGATTATGTTCATAAATTTAAAATAAATTCTTGAAAAATGTTTTAAAAAATCTGGTATTCTAGAAAGTCAGAGATATATTTTTTGATAACGCTACAAATTTTTTAAACAGTGAGGAGATATTCATCATATTTCAAATTTTCAAGCCCTGCTATCTCATAAATCCAGTTTAAATCAAAACGCTTTCAAAATATGTTTTGTCCAAAACTGATGTTTTGAATACACCTGAAGAAATATCGATAATGAAACGTTACTTTTGCATTTTGTTTACTTAAAATAAACTTTTAGGAAGTGGTATTTGAAATGGGTGTCAAAATTTTTTATAGCTTCAGTAAATCATCTCAAAAAATTTAGTGACACTGATATATTTTTTAATTTCCTTCAGTTGCTAATATATATATATATATATATATATATATATATATATATATATATATATATATATATATATATATATATATACACATATATATATATATATATATATATATATATATATATATATATATATATATATACACACACATATATATATATATATATATATATATATATATATATATATATATATACACACACATATATATATATATATATATATATATATATATATATATATATATATATACACACATATATATATATATACATACATATATATATATATATATATATATATATATATATATATATATATATATATATATATATATATATATATATATATATATATATATATATATATATATATATATATATATATATATATATATATATATATATATATATATATATATATATATATATATATATATATATATATATATACATAAAATTCTATTCTAGAAAGAGGAAAGAGGAATGTTTTAAAAATTTCGAATATAAATTTAAGCTAGTGATCCATTTTATGCATAGGATTTACATACATGCATATACTATCATATCAGTAATAATGTTAGTTACTAAAGCATGTGCACATATACTGGTGACTCTAAAACATGCTTTGATATAAAATATGTTTAAAGAAAATATAAGAGATAACATATAATTACAAATGGAATATTGTTCAACGGGAAAACAACTGTGTGTAATAGGGTTCCACTTGATTTGGCAAGAATTTTGGAGATAAATATTGGCGATTAAATTTATTTTCTGGTAACTTTGGTATTTTCAGCGTTTTAACTCTAATGTATTCTTGTCATATTGTGTTCACATTATTTACATTTTCGTTATTCACCTCCGTTATTGTTATTCAATTCTGGCGCCAATCTCGGTGTCAAAAAATTACCAAAAAATTAAGGAGGTTCCCTTAAGTAAACTTTTACCGTAAAATGGTCTGCATTTCTTGATTAATACAAATTTCAATTGAAATTTAACTTCCAGTGCTGCGTTTGTTTAAGTATTGCCAATATTATGAGTAATATGAAAATAGACTGTTTGGCATGTATTAATTTCCTTTTCTTGTCTATAAATTGAATATTTTAACAAGTATGAAATAATGGGAGAAACATTTATGATAATTAAAAATAATTATTTTTATCACAAACTGATATTAAAATGTTATTATAAACTATGTAACTTTGATATGAAAATAATGGAAATATATAAGATAAAATTCTTAAGACATATTGAATTTGCTTTTTATAAATTTAAGAACTATATAAAATGTAGCAATTTTAAAGCGTTAGAAATCCTATTTCATAGATTGGGTTATTTTACATCTGTATGATAATTCTTATGGAGAATGTTTATAAAGAAATGAGTTTTAAGGTATTTATCAAAGGATGAGAGTTCTTGATTAAGCATTTTTTATTAACTGCCACGAAAAAAAATTTCATTATAGTGAACAGATTTTTTTTATAAACAATTATACACTGTTTAATTTTTAAGATACTTTTATAAGAAATACTTATTAACACTACAAAAATTTGCTCTCTAAAAATTTGACTTTTAAAAACTATTGTTTATATATTAAAAACACAAAATAAATAAAGAATTACTTGCATTTAAAAAATACATTTAAATCAAACTCAATATTTGAAAACATTTTGCTGTTGCGCATTGCTATACAACAATTCACCAAAATGCATTCTTAATTATTGAGCTAAATATGTATAAAGCTAATAAACAAACAAAATATTATGGTACATTATTTTTGAAAACTCTAATATGTATTCAAAGTGATATTAGTAATAATTGAAAACAGATATAAACATTTTAAGAAAATGAGGAGAATAAAAAATTCTCGATAATATTTGTATATTTAAAGGTAAAGGAATTCCCTGAAGGTTTGGTCGCCTTCTGTGAAAGTGAAGAGAAAAGTAACGGAAAAGCAAACCACGTATTTCGGTTCCAATTTCTTTCGCATTTTCATTTTCACACATGGGATTGTAATTTAGACTTATTTATTTTCTCCTTGAATGGTGCAGCCAGATCAAATAAATTGCTTTCTTGATCTATTGTGAGAGAAAGATTCTCAGAAGTCACGGAATAATAGAAGAAATAGAGAATTTCAACCAAAAGCGGATTTGACTTACTTCAGTAAAAGGTCATGATGATGAAAAACAGGAAGTCACTTATCTGTCAATTATAGTGTGGATATTGCTTCTTTCCTTATAAAATGAAATACAATTTTAAAGTAAATTTAGATGGGAATTCTTAAGACAATTTTCATAGATTATAATCTGAAATGGTGAATCAATTAAATAATGACTGTTATAATTTATTTAAATTTTGGAACAAATAATTTTCTGAAACCTTCAAAGAACAATTAGATATTCTCATAATTACAGTCGCGCTAAAATTCATTACCTAAAAAATTTCTAAAAGTCGTTAGTTTTTAACAAATGTGTTATACATAACTGAGAGAATAAACTTAGTTATTTTTTTTGTTGGTGAATTTTGACTATGTGAATTAGGAATGAAGAAATTGCAAGCCTTATATCATTTCTTTTATTAGTGTTTTTGTTAGACTTTTTTTTATTAGTCTAGTTTGAAATCTAATATATTATCCTTTCAGGTATAAATGGAACAAAAATAAAAGTATCTAATGATAAAATCTAAATTTTAATGATGAATAATGTCATCATTGTTTTGGTTACATTTTATTTTACATTAAGAAATAAAAGATTTAAGTAATCCTATAACCTGGTTTGTATTTATAAATACAATGAAAAAAATTGTTTGAATAATGTTCTGGGCAAAAAGACTTAAATTATTAGTTCAATGACTTTTAGATAAAAGCTAATAATCTTCGCAAAATCATATGAAATGGGCAGTTATTTAACCTCAATTTAAATATATTTGTACTCAATATATTTAAAAATATGATATTTATAAAAGTATAATAACTCAAATTATAATCTATAAAGTCGTTTATAAGAAATCGTTGATAATACTATAAATTGTCAATGAAATGCATAGTTTTAGAACTTTGTGCAAATTATAAATAATTTTCATATTGTATGATGCAGCACAGAATCAAATTATAAATTTTGAAATAATAGTTTTGGCGTAATAATTTTTTTCTGTAAAATATTTTTTTCTGAAGGTAATATATAGATAGGTGCATCAGAAACTTGAGTATAATAGCTGTTGTAGGTATCCATAGGCATCATGTCAAAGTGTATGACTAATATATAATGCTCAAGTTGAAACATCAACTGAGAATCTCAGTAGAAAAGTCAAACTACCTACTGCTCACGAAATTACAATGCGGCCCACAAATACACTGGGATAGCCAAAAAGTCAGAAGATCCAAAACCATGAAACTACTAGGAGTCACAATTGACGAGAAACTCAATTGGTCCCAGCATATCAAAATCCAAGGAGCCAAAGCTCCCAGAATACATCAACAGCTACTAAAACTGGCGGGAACTAATTGGGGATTTTCACAAAAACAGAGATCAATACTATACAAAACTATTGCGGAAAGGATTCTTGCCCATGGGGCCTTGATCTGGGGGAGGACTCTTCGAGTAAAGAATCAACTCCTCCTGGATAGAATTCAGAGAAAATTTCTCCTGAACATTACAGGCGCATATAAAACCACAGCCACTAAAGCACTGCAGGTAATAACTGGTATCTTACCCCTGCACCTGCAAATTGACAAAGAAGCCCATTTTCAAAATCACTGGCACCAGCAAAGTCGAGGACAGAGTAGCAAAACTCACAATACATCCGGGTATATTCAATATAGAAAATAAAATTTGCCTAGAAAAGGATGCCCAACCAGCTCATCAAGCAGATATTTGCCACATTTATACGGATGGATCCAAACTGGAGGATAGCGTTGGCGCCGCTTTCGTGGCCATCCAAAATAACATCGTCCTCCACTCGGAAAAATTCCGCATAAGAGACAATAACACTGTTTTCCAGGCAGAACTTTATGCGATCCAACAGGCAATCAAGTGGGCAAACCGGCAAAATTACATCTGCAACATTTGGTCGGATAGTCTTTCTGGAATTATGGTGGTTGGAAACCCAACAACTACTAGCCCTATAGCAAGAGCTATCCACAAAGATCTAAATTTGACCAACGCAATCAAGCTTCGCTGGATAAAGGCCCACGTGGGCTTTGAAGGCAATGAGCTGGCCGATAGCTTGGCCAAAGAGGCAACAATCCAAGAAAGCCCATGCATCGTCCTCCCAACTCCACGCTCCTACTATAAGAGACTTCTAGCAGAAGAAGCCTATCAAAAATGGCAGGACAGTTGGGATCAGGCAGAAACAAGAAGACTGGTATATGATGTTATACCGAAAGTCAGAAGTAGAACACAATGCTGGCGAAGACAAATAACCCTGTTTATTACAGGGCACGGCCCCTTCCCGACTTACCTGCACAGAATAGGTGCCCTCCCAAGGGAATACTGTGCCTGCGGGGACATAGGGAACCCGATTCACTACGCAACTGACTGCCCAATCACGAGCTCATGGCATTTCACCAGGCCCAGTGCCCATCTAACAAGGGAATGGACCAGAAACATTGTAAACAATGCCCATTCAAGAACCAAAGTGATTGCTTTAATAAACTTTTTAATAAATCACAGAGAACTGTTTATTCCACATTACCAAGAAGAGGAGGATGACCAGCAAGGAGAATTGGACCTCCTGGACGATGATGAACAAGTACAGAGTGCCTTGTAGCTCTGTGCAACATATAATAACCTTTACTTTTCTAATTTTACTAACTATTGTTTTGTTTTACACAGTTTGTACATTAGTTCACTTTTTTTTTAAACTTTACTAACTTCTCCTTATTATCTTGCATGTTTGCCTAAGCTAAATTGAATACCTTGATGTTAAATTGTATACCTTGTAATTTCCACTGTGCCAATGTTTTTTGTAACGCACCTTGTTTTGATGTCCCATGAACTTGTCAATTGGGGACACCAAAGGCAGCAGAGGTGTCTGGAGCTGTTGCGTACATAGTTCGAAACTGTTGTGGGGGTGGTGCCCCTGGCGGTGTTACTTTCTTTTATTCTTTCTAGCAACTCCTATCTAAACTGGTAGAACCCTTCTTGGGTTAGGTACAGGGGAGTTGGCTGGTGTATACAACATCAGCGAGACGAAACGTTGAAGGAAAACAAAATCAATTGCTACAGACGGATAAGCATTGAGCAAAATTGTGATAAATTGAGAAGGCCATGGAGGTAGAAGTGAAAACTGAGCTAAATGAACATCTACAAAACTGAGTAGTATTTCAAAAGAAGTTGCATAAATCAGATATTTTGAGCAAAACTACAATTGTAAAATCCGTTGATAAATGCTACTCAGAAAGGGCGAACACAAAAGTGCAAGGGCCGCAAACCAGAGCTACTGATTCATGGAAACATGTTTCTTGATAAATTTCTCCCTATTCTCCGCCAAGCAAATATATAGTCTTAGATGTAGCAATCCTAACTCTTTTAGAAGTTTGTATCCCTAATTGTGACCTTTTAGAGTGAAGTGTGGGTGTAGTTCCTTGACCAATCTCGTGGTTTGAAGCAGTATATTTATCGTCTCATATAGACAGGCCACTTGTCTACACTATAGCACTATTTTGGCTAATCAACTCCATTCTATGACGCAGACATTGTTTTAGTTTTGTGAGTGACCTATCATGATGATAATTTCCTGATTCATTGTAGCTGAATTGTTATATAATAGTTTAAGAAAATGGGGAATCAGGCGTTCACTTTAGGCGCCCTGCTCAATCATCGGACAGATGTCACATTATAGATGATCTGATTTTAAATAAAGAGTGACACCTTGTTATCTTCCTCCCGAGTTTCTCTGAAAGTTAGAGAAGTTTGTGCCTGAAGAAAGGAGCAACATCCCACCTATCATGTTACAAAGCTTGTATATGTTCATTTCAAATATGATCCATGTGATTTTAACTGTTAAAAGTACGTTTAATTCGTATTAAATGCATAGACTTTCTTCTTGCATGGGTTTCCTATACTTTGAGCAGTTTCTGTGTAAACTTTTATAATTGGTTTTACGTTTAGAAACTTCAGTTAAAATTTTTGTCATGTATTACGCATTATAAAACCACATTTACAAGAATATAATTCATTAGATTTCATTCATGTATTTTGTTTTACATTTTCTTTTACTAGTTCATTTCTTTTAACAAAGTTATGTTAGAAAATGTTAAAACTTATATAAATAATCTTCGGTGATAATGATCTCACAATACAAAAATAATTTTTATTTTAATTTAATAAAAAATGATAATACATTGAGTAAATGAAAGTATCAGGAGATAACTTTTCAATTATCTCCTCATGCTACGAAATTTTTGTTATCAGAGCTCAAGCTTTGCCCCTATTTATATAGGATTTTAACGTATTGTTAAGAAACACAGTTCTATATTAAACACTTTAAGTAATGTGTATTCAAATTTTAAGTAAAATTAATTATTGATTTTAATTAGTTGGTTTTGTCAATGCATCTTTTTAGAGAGAATTAAATATCACAATTTTTCAAAGTTATTTAAATCAAATTTTTTAAGTGCATGAGAATTATTTTTAAATAATTGATAAAATTTTTGACAACTGTAAAAGAGATTAATCACCATGTTACTGATACGATTTTATAAAGTTTAATTATAAAAATTTATTATTTTTTAAGTTATTTATACGGTAAAACATTGTATTATATTATTTAAATGATATCAATTGTAAGGAAAGATTTTATGAATAAATTAATGATATTTTGCTTTAAGTAAATTTTTTAGCTGTTTAAATAAAAAAATGAAGAATTCTAGAAGCAAATTTGTTTTAACATGATCAAAATAAAACATATACTTAATATTTACTATCAAAACAAATTAAATTGCACAATTCTTCAAGGAAGTTAAGGCTTTGGACTTAGCAGAATTATGTGAAACAACTATAAATACAGTGGAGCTTTGGGCTGTACCTAAATTAAACGGGTTTGGAATAGACACCTATCACCAAGCAAGTTTCGTAATTTTGAATCCCTGTCAGGTGACGAAGTCGACACCTGAGCTGATAGTCTTCTCCCACGTCCACATCAAATCAGCGGAAGTACTATAAACGTTACGTCCACAAACCATGGAGATTCAGTGAAGGAGGATGTGGTCACCCTCCCATTCGTTATTTGGGGCAAGCGATGTCTTACTTTGCTAATCTTACGAAAAACTGTGTTCTGAGCTCTCCGGCTATAACAAATGTAATATTGGAAATTAGAAATATTCACTATCTTCATATTTTAAGATGAATTTAAATGTAAGAAATAAATATTTTATTTTAAAGGAAGAAGCTATTCTTAATTTTTGAAATAAAAGTGTACATTTTTAATCCAAAATCATAATAGCAAAAGTTGTGTACATTTCACATTGAAATTTTTTTTGTGATACCTTTTTTATGTTATTATATTGTGCTTTTATAAATATTTAAAAAATATATATATTTCTTTTATTTTATACCTTTTATATATTATATAAGTATTCTGAATCTGATACATTGTGTGTAATATAAATGTATTTCTAAGCAAATATTCTCTATAAATTTTATATTTCGCTTAATTAATACGATAGTAAATACATGGAAGAAAAATTAAATTATTTGGAATTATATTAATTAGAGGTAGTAAAATAATTAATTATTTAAAACTGAGTAAATTTGACTCTAAATTTCCAAAGAATAAATTTCGAAATTTCTAAGGAAAATTGGAGTCTATTTTTAAAGATGTAAGAAGTTTCCAAGAAGTTTCTAATTTCCTTATAACCTCATTTATGTAATAAATTAAAACGAACGTATTCTATATATATTTCAGATTTAAAACGTGAAGCTAAATTTCAATTAAAAATGAATTTTTCAATTTAATTAAAGTTCCCATTTTATTACTTGTAATATTCGATACCAATGTTGCAAATAAAAATTACTAATTTTTATATTAAAATATACACAGAATTTTTTTTAAAACATTATTTCGATCTATTTTACATGAAATTTTATTTTAGAAAATATTTTATTTTTCAGCTAAGCAATTTTAATTAAGTTAAGCAATTTTTTTTCAAATATTAAATTTACGAAACTTTAAAACAGTTTCATAAATTTTATGAAATATTAACTTCTTAAAAATATAATGTGAAATGTACAATTGAAATTATAAATGCAATACCTAATGGAACAATGGATAAATTTAAGAAAAAAAAAACAAAATTTTTTAAAGAAGTAAATTTTGTTACAGGATTTTAAAATAAGTTATTTTAAAAGTTACTCAAATTTTATTGAACAGTTTTTGAATTTTAAGGAAATATGTATATAAGCAAATAAGTAATTTTGATAATAAGCAAATATGTATATAAACTATTATTCATCGTATTAACTTTATTTACTGACATCACAATATTCAAAATCAAATTCTAAGAATTTCTAGTGTCAGCGTCAAATTCTTCTTAGGAATTTATAAATATATCTTAATAATTGCTACACTTCAATAGCCTCTGTTTTTATAACATACTGAAATAGCCGTGCTTCATCAGACATGCGATGATGTTAAGAGTACTGAAATGTATTATTTAATTTGCTCAATTCAATTAGAAGTTGATGTATTTAATTTCTTCAATCTTAATGTTATTAAGTTTGAAATTTTGGTGTAACTTTATTAGTTTAGTGGCAAAACTATTATTTAGAAATTTTAGGTATTTATATAAAAAGATTGTTTTATGAGAATTAACTAAATATTAATGAAAGCTAATTAAATTGAATTCAAGAACTGTAAGATTTCGTTAGGCATTTCAGTAAAATTATTTGTATTTCTACGAAATCTGTGTAAAAATGTAATAATATTGTATCAAATGCAATGCGTTTGATTATAAAAAGGGATAACATTAACATTTGGTCATTATTTTAAACATCATTTATGAGTATTTAAATTAAATTAAAGTTAAATATTCTGATTTAAATGTAAGCTATTTTAAATAAATGTTCCAATAATTTTAAACAGAATATTTTAAATTCAGAAATGAGCTGGTTGTTATTATATTTTTAAATTATTTATGCCCTTCACTTACTTTTTACTAGTTATAGACCAAAGAATGCATATTTCCCCAATTTCAAATTTGTTAGATATTATATTTTTTCCGAAATATTATATAAATATAATTTTTGTATAAAATTACAAGAGATATTGTGACAGTAATACTTAATAAAAGGGAGATGTTTTAATATCGTTAGATATTGTGAATAATATATGCAACTTAATAGTAATGTGTCTTCCCTCCTTAGTTGATATTACAATCGAAATTGTAAAGAAAAAATTTATTTATTTGGGGTCTGAGTGATATAAAAAGATTGTAAGAAAGTTTTATAGGCAAGATTAACGTAATGATAAATTTATTCTACCACATTTTGCCAAAAAATTAATAACTTAAACTATTAAAGTTCAAAAAATAATATATAGATAATGTGTTATAAATCAAAAATTTGTGAAGATTACTATTGGGTGATATAATAAATTGTCTGCAAAATTTATTCTCGTGAAGATACTCTCAATAGATGTGTGATCTGTGAATGAAAAAGTGAGCCGATTGGATTCATTTGTCATAGTTTCCCCAAATTATGTAAATAAAATATATTTGGAAAATACCACAGATATTTCCATTATTACCAAGCAAACAATTCTTCAATGCAAAATTTTCCTTTACCACCGAACTTCAGAAAAAGCAAAACTGACTTAAGATGTTTTTTGGAAGAATGTATAAGGCCTGTTATTTACGGAACTTTTAATTCATTCACATCATATTTTGATTGGTATCCTCTTTGATGATATCAATCAAATATGTCATTTTTGATGAAAATCCTTTCATACTGATTAATATCATTGATGAAAATCTTTTCACTAAGAGAATATTTAATCTGAAGTCTTTTTGCTGAAGCAATACCATGCGAAGATTTAAGTAACAAGAAAAATTACAAAATAATTAGATGATAATAGAGTAGTATTTTAAAATAGCCGGCTTCATTAAAATGATTGTAATCTCAAAGAAATTTTGGAAATAAAATAAAAATCAAAATTGAAAAAGCAGAAATAAAAAACTGTAAGAAAACGGATAAAAATGGTGTAAATATGGAACGAAATTGCTACTCTAATTTTGAAATATTTTAGCATTTATATTTGATTATATAAGCTGCAGATCTATCTCACGTACCAGCATATTGGGAAAAACTATGGTGGAAATTGCAACTAAAAGACTCAACTGGTACCTGAAAGCAAATAACCTCCTTGCAGAAGAGCAAGCCGGCTTCAGACAATTTAGATCCACCAATCAACATGTAGCATTTCTTACCCAGGCTCTCAAGGATGCTTTGGAAGAAGACTTACTTTTATTTTAAGAATTAGCTTAATATGTACAACATTCCACATAAGGAAAACAGATCAGTTTTATGTATTTATTTATTTACAGCAATTTGTTAACTTCTTACTTTAACTTATAAATGAAAATGGCTTAGGTAATTTTTGAATGTATGCAATAAAATAATTTTATTTTGAGGTAAATACTTATCAATTAATAATTTTCTAAACTATTATATTTCGTTAATTTAAATTCTGATATTTTAAGACTGGTTTTTTATTATGTCACAGTTATATTAATTGTATATTTATTCCACTGAGTTTTATTTGTTATTGCAAATGAAATACAGTATTTGAAGAAAGCATTCTTAAAAATATATGAACTTTAATAAAGATAAAATATTAAGATGTAAAAAAAAACTGTTCTAAATATAAGACATTATTCGACATGTATGGCAGTTTGAAAATCATCAAGAAAACTTCTTTTTGATTAAGATAATGAAACAAAAGAGAGAAACGAAGGACTATAATAAAATAAAATAAAAAATCTCAAATAAGTTTGCAGATTTTATACTCACCTGTAAATAATAAATACAAAATATTGATATTTTAGAAATCACTTGTAATATGTATATCACACTAAACTATACCTAGTAAGATGTTATACAAAGTCTGAGAAAAAACTGCAATTAAAAATATTTTAAAATAATGGTAATAATTGAAAGTGCCGCCTTTAATTCATGAGTAAAGTAATGGAAAATAAAAAATAATTTCAGATGCAATTTCTTATATTCTTCTATTTCCATTGTTATAATTTGAGCTTATTTATTCTCTTTGAAAAATAAAATTGGTTTCCTAATCTATTGTGAAGAAAAGAATCCCAGAAATCACTGAATTATAAGGAAACAAATAATTTACGATATATACAATCAGTGAATAGAGTACATTTTTATCCTAATAGAATAAATCAGAATAATAAACCGAATTTTTCAAGGAACTCATTTAAAAAATATTTGATGATTTTATCTAAAAGAATAAGAAATTTCAATGATAACTTGGTCGGCAATATTTTTTCGTTTTAAAATATTTAATTTTTTTTAAATGTGAGTTGCTGAGATGAGAAACTAATTAATATTCTACTCAAAAACTTTAACTGTTATTAAATGAAAGCAAGCTAATATAACTAAAAAGTGAATTTGGATAATGTATTATGTTAATATTTTGACTAAGACCAAAAACTTATATTACAAGAATAAAATAAATGGTTATTGAAATACAAAAATAGAATTTGATCTTTAATTTACACAAGTGAATTTAAAATATTTTGTTATCATAATTCTGAAGGACAAATTTCATATTCTGTTGGCTAATTATCGCTTTTTGTCTAATATATCATGACAATACTATTAGTTATTAAAGAAAGAAAATGGTCTCAAATCTAAGAATTTTTCACTTCTTCAGATTTAAATCTTAGTCAAAATCAAATTTAATTGTTTTCAATTAATGCTTCTTAAAATTATTTTAAAATTCAAAATAGTCTATAAATAAGTTTTCCCTTATTGTAGAATTAATAATGTTACATACTGTTAGGGTGTTTTGAAGAATTTGTCTTCAATAATCTTTTAAATATAATAAAATCACAATAATGTTACAAGAAAATTCAAAATTTGTTTTGTAACAAAAAGTTTAAAGAAAATAAGTTTCAAATTTTAGACTGCTATAGTTAAAATAGTTAAAAATATTCGTTACTTATACATACATATATATATATATATATATATATATATATATATATATTTATATATAAATAATATATATATATAATACATATATATATATAATATATATAATATATATATATATATAATATATATATATATATATATATATATATGTATATATATATATATATATATATATATATATATATGTATATATAAATGTATAATCCAAATAATATTTGAGCCAAATAAGCCAAAAGAGATGTATGACTTTTTTAAATCAAACTATTGACATACATATATTTACCTTTGCACATTTTCGGCTCGTTTCGATTTTAAATACTTTTGCATACTTTATGGTAATATTTTTTCATCATGAATAATAAGTCAATAATATATAATTTATCCTCAATAACCTTTGTTGTTTTATTCTTCTTGAATAAAAAATGTAAAAAAAGTTAATGATTTGTCTGATTATTTTAAGAATAAAAAGTTGAGAACAAAATTAAGCAAGATTTTACAATTTCTAAGTAAAATTAGTCATAATTTATGAATGTTATTTTATGTTAGGAATGTTATTTTCTTATCATTAATTTAAAATAAAAACAAATCTTTGACAAAAATAATTAATTTAGTATAAAATCAGCACGTATTTTCAAAATGGTTCTAAAACATAAATTTTATATTTTATAATTAACAAATTTTATTAAATTATATTAAGGTAAATTTAAATCGATTAATTAGCTTAAACTATATTAAAAATTAAAATAGCTTAAGCTATCCAATTGGATACCTTTAATATGTATTTTTAACCAAACAAATGCTGCTAAAATATTGAAATATAAATCGATCAGAAAATGGAGATTTATAATAACAGCCAAGTATTAAAATTTATTTTCTAAATTGTCCCTTTAAAATGGATTTTATGTATTCTTAAATGAAAGTAGAAATAGTAAATAAATAAAATATACAAAACTATTTAAATTGTGATTTAAATCATGAATAATATATATAATTTAGTCTGTCATTATTGATATAGATTATCATCATAAAGTAAATTTAGTAAATAATACATAAGTAAAGGAAATACATTCACTAATTTTGTGAATAGTCTTATTCCTACTGTAACAAACTTATGAATAATGCGGTTTACGTATGCAATATATATAATTCATTATATGTGTACCAATTACAATTATTGTCCCTCATATCAGAAGAAATAGTCATATTTATATCTTTTGTCTTTTATCTTGTTTTGATATTCTCTCATGTTTTTAGTTAAAATTTGATTAAAAATACTTTTAAAAAAATATATATCCATCCTTTACAAATATATAACTTTCTATACATAACTATTATAGATATAAACGTAATAATGGTAAAGTAATGAACTTTTAATGTGAAGCTTATCTACGTAATATGTAGATTAACTACTTTCTCGGTTAGTGTGTGAAATTAAGTGTTTTCACATTTCACTTCAGCAATGTGCCTTGGATTATTAATGTTCTGGAGCTGTAATCAAGTTGTTGACTTTTAAAGTATCTTAACTTGATTTATGGAATAGTAAAAATAGTTTATCTTCTTTATTTTAATATATTTTAAGGTTTTTGATTTTTTAAACTAGGGTTGTTTAAATAATTGATGATACATGGTATGAAACGTCATACAAATAATACATTTTTGATTACTTTAACTTGTTTGTATACAAATTGAAAAATGCTTAAATTTCATTAAATTGTAAAATACTTTGTTAAATTAATGAAAATGTTGCTCATTTGCCGAGTCAATTCATGAATATAATTTGAAATGCATTATTTTTGTTTACATAACTTAATTTTTCCAATTTCTAGGATAGATTATTCATAAATATTTGGAAAAATTTAGTCATTTTCTGTTCTGTTCATTCGTTCTGATGAGGTGAAGCTGGATGAAAGGATTAAGATTGAACTATTCAGAAAATTAAATGCAAAATGTTTCTACCATGAATCGCCTTTATAGCATGTCAATATAATTGTAAAAATTTATAGCTAACATCATCGTTCGTAAACAGATATTCATTCCTACATGTATTCTGGTTTTTACTACATATATAGATTTGTACAAGTTTCTCTCTTTGAATTGTTTGCATGCTTTTAAATATTCTTCTTAATTGTTACAATTTCCTAATAACTCTGTTATCGGTAATCATATTTATCAAATCGTCTTAATAATATCAAAATCATATCCTATATAAGATTACCTGGATCAGGTGCTTTAAATTTCTTCATTAATGTCAGGACAAACTTAAACAAGGCAAAACAAAGACAAGACATGAGACAAAAAACATCTACATCGCTCGGTGCAAAATCTTATTCTTATGTAAAGACTTTTATTCGTATGATGCACCAAACTATAGACTTATAATTACATTATTTTAATTTTATCTGAATCAGAAAACTTTCAAAAAGAAGAAAGCAAACTCTTAACTGCCTTTTTATTATAAATTAATTTTAATAGCGAATTTCAATAATCTTTTTTATATGTAATTTTTATACGTTTTAACTAGAAACATTAAATAATTATAACGTTTCTTGTTAAAACATATAAAAATCCAAAAAATTAATTTTTATTTTTCTTATAATTTTCTAAAAGGAAGTTTCGCTTTTCTGTTCATATTTTGAAGTGAGTGCTAAAATATTTAATTTAAACTGGTTGAAAGAATCAAGTAAATTACTTTCACTTAAAATCGATATATTTGATGAATACTAAATTTATTTATATACTCTAATAATATGTGAGTTCTAAAGTCAGATACTTTTCTGAAAATCTCAAATTTCAGCAAACTCCTTAGATTTGTTTTATATAAGCCAAGTATTGGAGCATTATTTTGCAGCTTTGAAACTTAGAATGCATTTTATAAGGCACATTCACTATGGCTTGGTAGCTTTGAATCCATTCTATGAGGCATATTCAATAAAATATAGTTGCAGAAGACTTCCAATTCAAGATGTTAATTTCTATGATAAGTGAAAAAAATTTGATTAATCTTTATCAGTCTAAAATATTAGTAAAAAGTATAATATGCAATTCTGATATCCCTTAAAAATATTTAATTTCAATGACTTTTTTTTGTTATCGCTTATAGAATTGAAAGAGGTAATGAAGTAAAATTAATCCTTATTATCTGATCAGATTAACTTTGTTTACTTTTTATGATAGGGTTAGTTTATATTCTCTGATAAATTATATGTTAGAAATAATAATAAAAAAAAAGAAACAGAAATTTCAGACTAAGTGCACATGCATGCATTCAATGAATATAGATTGAAAATATGAGAAGAAATTTACAATTTGCTCTCGAAATATTAATGGGATACAAAATATAAAAAAATATTAAATCGATATAAGAATATTTGTTTTCTTTTTTAAATTGATTCTTAAACTACAAACAAAAATGTATAGGGAAAACATTTAGTACACAGTATTTTTTACGTTAGCTGAATACTGAACCCAGCTTTGGCGCCAACAATTCCATCAATGAGAGTAGTAATAAATTTATGCTGTTTTGAAATGTTTCAGTGCAAGAAAACAAAAAAATATATCATTACCATGGTAACAGAAGTTTGACATGAATTGTTTGACAAGAGAGTTCTTAAACTGATAAATGGTTTCATTAAGCACACATATGTATTCATACAACTTCTCTCCCCCTTTTTCGAAACTAGAATTATTTCATTCATAAAATACTATGAATTTGATAAAAAGAAAATATTCTGGTTTTATTTGTTAAAAAAGAAAAAAAAATTATTATGAAAAGAAGTAATCTTAAAATTTTGTTATGGTGTTTACTTTAAGATCAATTTTGTTTTCTAAAACTAACTTTATTCTATTTGCATTTAAAATTCTGTTAGGTGACAAAATGTTCAACGATTTGCAAAATTATTTTGATTTGAACTAGTTTATAAATTATTTAAAATACCTAATGAAAAGTGTTAGTATAAAACACATATTTTTCAAACATTTAATTGTACTTATTTATATGCTTGTATCAATTTTTCTTTTGAGTAAAATTATTATTCTGAACTTGCAGAAGTTTGTAGATTGCAGGATGAATAATTATCTTAATTCATTTTTATGTACTTATAGAAAGAGTGGGTTAACTCAATAAATTAAATTTATAATATCAAAATAAAGATTAATTTGATAATTGTATAAATTTGAATCATGGGAATATGATGAGTATATCGTATAATTTCAATAAAATTACTTAAAGTCTGTATAGTATTTGGAAATAAATTAGACTATCATTTCTATAAAAAAAATTAACTGTTTTTGTTGAGAGATTTGTATATTACATGATACTTTTGGGAGAAAAATTTTAATTGATTATGGACCACATTCATATATCGAAAGGGAGTTGTCGTGGTGAGATTCGGAAATTTCAGAAAAAATACGAAGAAACCCAGATTCGTTTTTTAAATAATTTAATGACAGAAATAAATTCAAAACAAAAATACAATAAAATTTAATAATTTATTTTAGGAACTTAATGATAAGACAAATTTACCTTTACAATAGAAACATTCAAGATTAAATCATTGAGAAAATTCTAACTTTCTATTTCTTTTATAATATTTACACAATAATCAATCATAACTGAATGTGACCAGATGGAAAAGGAACCAGAGATCAGACTCACCCCATTTAAAAGTAGTATTGTAGTGTCTCCTATCGTCAATGGCATTACCGTTTTCTGGTGTCGAGGATTCTCTTTTTTCATCTACTTCCCGTCCTCTACTCGGCATCTTCGCTTTGCATTTCCATCTCCTGATATCTCCGCATCTCACTTGGCTTACTGCTCAGCATCCGGCTTAGCTTGCTCATTCCTCATGAGCTTTCTCCTTTCTCTCTCCCATCTCTCCTCAGACTTTATCATCTCTTCTTATACTCATCTATTTGTCGGACATGTGCAGCTCCATTGAGAAAAGTCGAGATAGGGCTCCTACTGGACAAGGCAGTTATATACTCCGTTTACAACTAACAACTTTTTAGCTTCTCATTATGCTCAATGAGGACCCAGTTCTCAATCGTGGTCTCCTTTTCTATGTCGGGCTTCTCTGCGTCTCTGTCTCTCTTCCATTCTTAGATGCAGTTTTTAAATTCTCGTCTTAGCTCCTCCTCTTTACACCATTGGTTTTCCAAAGTTCCAGACTACCTCGTACTTTCTATAGGATAGGTCAAAAATTTCTCCCTCTCAATCCAAACTGGTCAGATTTATATATAAAGCATATCATAAAACATAAACTTTCCTTGCAATTTTCCAAGAACACCCATCCATTCCAAAAGGAAAAATTTATTCTTTTATTGCACTTGTCTCATTGTGTCAATTTTTATTACATCCTTTCCGTTATATTATTACAGCTTAGTTTAAAGGAAAAGAGGAAACTCTTAAAGTGCAATAAAAATATACAGATCTATTTTCTGAGGGGTTGGTTATGTCGTTTTACACTACGACATAATCCTCTCCGACTTACAGAATAAAATATTCATATATATATTTTTTAAGTATTTAAAAGTTATCATCAAAGAAACACAATAAAAGAGTAAAAATGAACTCTGGTTCGTTAAATAAACATACTTGTTAACTTCAGATAAACCTCTTATCTGTACACATGTATCATGACATATAGACTGAAATTCTTCTTGACATTATAAAATATGCTGTGTGTTATAATTGACATTATAAAATATGCTGTTAGCTTAACCAAAAGCTTTAAATAATAGAGCAAGAAAAAATATCGTAACACCAGCAGTACTTACGTTCCCTAGCCTACAGTTTTTATTTTAAATTTATCATAAGACTTTCAGCAATACAGGATTTGTGCACCAATCCCGAAACCATCATGACCTATAAAATATACAAATATTGCCAATTACTTTGGTATCAGATTTTATCGTTGACTATTTTTTAATTTATAAAGGAAATCTGAAATGATATAATCAATTGTCTATACATATCATAACCTAATCACATGAAAGAAATTGATAACAGTTTATGCAAATTTGCATAATTAATATTTACCATTTTTGTTTTTGTAAAATAATTATAATGATTTGTAGTACCATATTCAGGATTCAACATGTGGTATTTGTCCATTTTATTTAACACAAAAAGTTCACGTATCTATTATAAATCAGTTCATAAGAGTGATGTAATTGTTTGACGTCAGTAATTCCATGCAAAAATAATTATATATACATATATAAATAAATATCAGTGAGTCTTTACTTTCAAATCCTCAGGTCAAATATTTTAATTAGAACACATCAATGTAAAACAAAATTTAAAAAAAGAAAAAAAGAAAAAAAATACATTCTACACTAAAAAAATATTTAATTTACGTAACAAAAGAAACATGAATATCCATATGTATATTACGTCATCATAGGAAATAATACGTATGAATTTTTTTCAAACAGATATATTTACCCTGTTTTTAATATTTGTGTTTGAAATTTTCAAATTTTACAAAAATAATCTTATTCCAAAGTACCTATTCTACTTCATATTTAAAACATAATTGTCCAAGAGTGAATAGGAACTATTCAGACACTATTCATCACTCAAAATGTTTAAACAAGCTTGTTACTATAGCAACCCTTATGGTTGAAAATTTATTCTTTTATTGCATATTTGTCTCATTATGTCAATTTTTATTACATCCTTTCCTTTATATTATTACGGCTTAGTTTGAAAGGAAAAGAGGAAACTCTTAAATTTAAAGTGCAATAAAAATTTACATTTGTATTTTCTCAGAATTTGGTTATGTCGTTTTACACTACGACCGAAAGAACCAACTCTAATATACAAACAGAAAAAATCTTACAACGTTTATTTCTCTATATTCAATTGTAGGTGGGATTGAACCGGGAAACTTTCTCATCATAGAACGATGCTCTGCTACTAGCCGACTCTGAATCCACATATCTATGTTACTTGAAAATACTTTATATCTGTCTAGGTGATATAAATGTTGAAATGAACTTGATAGATACTCTGACCAAGACCTTAGCACAATTTTTTCCTAATAAATTTCATCTTCAGTAAGAACTGCTATGAGAGCTACGTTTTCTCTAGATAATAATCTGTCTAATGTCAGTTTTTAAGCAAATGCCCCAGTCATACATCTTATTATGACTGGGGTATCATCAGTCATACATCATCGCTTTTCCATTCTTATTATTTCCTTCTGAGGTGATTTTCAAAGTAGTGTAATGTTTAAATGATTATGAATTATAAGTCGATAGTTACATATATACAAATATAATGCCATCAATTTCGAAATTTTGAGTAAAGTCTTCGATTATTATCTCAAAAAATTAGAACGTTGACTTGGTGCTCAAATTTGTGCTGAAACAATAAAAAGCTAATATCATTAATAAATCCCCTTGTCTTTCATATCAGTTATTCCTCTAATATATAAAATCTTTGAATTGTTCTCTTTTAATATAGGAAATATAGCATAAATACTATAAATACCATTTGCAACGCTTATCTAAAAAACTCGCTTGTGTGAAAATCATTTTTTAATACCTTCGACTATATTATACTTTCTTGAATTAATAAATTAGTGGAACAAATTTACTGATATCATACTAACAGCATGAAATTTCAAGCAACATCAGATAAGCACATACTATATATATATATATTATAAGACCACTAAATAGCAATTAGAATTATTTGAAAAAGTTATCTTTTTCAAATATATTATGAAATGAGAGAAACATTGAACTATAATTTATAATTTCATATACTAAATAATATTTAAAATCCCAGTGTTACCTAAATAAAAGAGAATTTATTTTTATTTTCTTACAGATTTTTATTATTTGATCTTTCGAAACGATTTAATTTTTTCTCTCAAATCCTTTCTATTTTAACTTCATTTCACAAAAATTTTCAAATTATAAAATATTGAAGAAAATTATGATTAAATTTGTTTTTATTGAGAAATTCCAATGCATGTGAATGAGAATTGACAGAAGAAGAGATTGGTTTCTTAAAAGCAATGGGAAATAGTTTAATTTACACATATGTTATAAAACTGTTATTCTACATATTTTAAGTAACAGTCATTTTTATGGAAAACACAGAATACCTGTGTGGAAGAGTAAATTATCATTTTTTTTTGTAATAGAAGAATTTCCAAGCTTTATAACGAAACAGAACATGTAAACTGTAAATTAACAATGGAGGCTAGTAAAACCATCTTATATACATGAATCAAATACATTTGCCGATACGAATTCTAAGAAACATAGATTCAGTTAACAAGGATGAAATAGTTTGGGTGACTATAGAGTGTTCGTCCTCGTTATAGGAATGATGAGACTTTTTATCCAGACATAACCTAAAATATAATATTGTTTAACAGTGGCTGAGGCATGTAAAATATGTCGTGGTCGCATTGTTCATCATGTGAAATGATACCTTTTGTGATAAGATGCCAAGCCTAGGAGTCCCTTCTTCTAAATTACGAGGACCTACCCACTTTCGGGGCAACGATGGGATACACACTGGGTGACCCATTATATTAATTGCCATCAAATTTTCCTCTTTATAGTCTTCAACAGAGCAGTAGTATCAAGGTATTAAAAATAGATGCCTAAGGTGTTTTAAAAGAGCGGTGAAAAGTTACAAAATACAAATACACCCAACATGATAATATGGAGAAGTAATTTAAGAGTCATAGAGACATGATTGTAACCTTAACAAAACTTGTTTTAATCTCTCTCTTTCACACACACACATAAAGAGAGCACTATATGATTAAACACATTTTATATTCTTATCTACATATAAATGTAGATAAGTTATTTTGGGATGATATTTTCCTTCAAATTAACTTCAGGTTTCTTCTATCAGCCATCCAAAGGTAAAATTTTTCTCTAAGTACACTCAGTCAAATATATCTTTCTCTCAACTATTATTGAACATCATGTAAAAAAGAAATAGTCATTCATTTAAATTTAAATAAACGATTTCTAAAAATATGAAATAATTGTAAAATATATTTTGTTGTAAGAATGAGTGAAATAGAGCTTAACAAAACAATGTTTATGCGTAACAATGATGTATGAATTTTTGATATTCTAAAAAATGAAAGCTACAAGTGGCAATTCCCGACAAAAATTTAACTAAAAAACTCTGTGGTTGAAAAATCTAAATAATTAATTAACTAAGGGGAAAATGTAGCTGATAAATATAGCTAAAATGATAGTTATGTCAAAAAAGTCGATGCAAATCCTACAATTTTGTACAATAAATAGATGCGACATATATTCAAATTCTATAAATAATAATATTGTGAATAATAAGTATAAAATTTGAATTTACTATAATAAGTCTGAAGTTATATATATACTTTGATTCGAAGAATATAATAAGCGTGAAACTTAAAGTTCTAAGTTGAGTTTGGAAAATTACAAAATTCTCTTCACAGGTTAATGATGTATTTCTTATTAAAAAATATTAATAAATTTAATTTTAAATGAAATAAGTTCTTTATCAGTTATTAAATGGAAAATATTTGAAAATGATTTTATATTACAAAAAACTTTAAATATGAAGAAATAATGATAAAATTTTTATGCTTTACTAATAAAATAAAAAATTGAAATTAAAAAAAAAACATACAGTGTCAAAATTTTTGAAAGTTTTCTCTGAGATTATTAGGAAAAAAGATAGGCAATTTAATTCCCATTAAAGTTGCTAACACATTTTAAATTGACTCTAACTGTGCATATTATACACTCGTGTCCACAAAATTTAGGATAATGCAAATTCAGGCAAAGAAAGAGACAAAAGCAAAACAAATGTGACTTAAATGTTAAGTATATTTATTAAACAAACGGTAAAATATATGCTATATGATTGAGATCATTAATAAAAATTGCAATTTTGATTTAATGGAGCACAATTAAAAAAAAAAGAATCCGTATTTACAAAAAACAATGGTTGGTATGATGGATAATACATAGTATGCCCTCAGACGAAGTAATACAGGTCGTACAACGTCTAGGCATGCTGAGTATCAAATTATCGATCTGATCTTGGAGAATATTACACCACTCATCAAGCAATGCTCTCCGAAGTTCTGGTTGACATGTGGGAGGGGTTGACAGGCTGCAATTCGTTGGCAAAGTATGTCCCACACATGGTCTATTGAATTCAAGTCCAGTAAGTATGTTGGTTAGTCCATACTGGTGATATCCTCCAATTGAAGGCATTCGTCTGCAATGTTTACGCGGTGAGGACAGGCGTTGTCTTCCATAAACAGAAATTTTGCATCCATGGCGCCACGAAACAAACGTACAGTTTGTCCGAGAATGGCATCCCATAGATGTGGCTTGTCATGGTTACATTCCGAACATGCAGGTTAGTTCTGGAACCCAGAATAATTCCTCCCCAAACAAGAAATTCTGCTTCACCGTAACGATGTCGTATAATGGTGTTCTCTTGGTGGTGACCAGTACATGGCTCTCTCCATATGAAAGTCCGCCAAGAATCAGACTGAAAGTTAAACCTGGACTCATCGAAAAATATCACACAAGACTATTATTGCGGTGTCCACAATGGACTCTCTTCTCCAGGCTAACCGCAGGTGACAGTGAGTTGCGGTAAGTGGAACACATCTGACAGGCTTACTAGCTTATAGACTAATGTGTCCTAAGCATCTGTACATGGTCTGCCTTGAAACAATCATACCGGTAGCCGAAGAGAGCTGATGAGACAGGTATGATGCTTTGCTCCATCTGTTTCGTTTGGCAGTAACTGCCAAATACCGGTCCTCATTCGACACTGTAATTCGGGGGCGACTTGTGCTGTAACGTCTACTCACATTACGATCATCTTGGAACCGTTTCCAAAGCTTGGAGATGACACTCTGGGCGATTCCAAGTTCTTCGGATACTTCCAGCTGGGTACGTCCACATTTCAGACAGCCGATAATTTTACCTCGTAAAACCTCATCCAAATGCTTCCTTTGTGCCAGAACTATGGGGTTATTGCAATGAAAGGCTTTTAAAGCGCTTGTGAATAATTTTATTTCTTTCAACAATTCATTATATACATCTCCCCTACACTCTCATCATTGTGACGTACTATAGGCGCCATCTGGTGGTTTCTTGTAACTTGCATATTATTCTTCAAGATGTGTGTGATTATTCTACATGTGAATTTTTTATTTTAGGGTTCAATTTCTGTGTGATTCAGAATTATCCTTAATTTATGGACATGAATGTAAATATGAGCAACAGTTAAGGAATTTCAAAAAAGGAAATGATACCTATTTTTGCTTCAAATTTTATTTTGCATTAATAATTCATTGATTTGTCTGATATGTAACGCTATCATTTTTATTTTATTAGTTTGTGGATTGATAATTTCATGCAATGAAAGATGTCTTGGGACCATTGTAACTTGCGGTATAGCCACTGCTCATTCCCTGAATGTTATGGATTTGATTCTGATACACTAGAGAAACGTGTTATTGAGAACTCTTACAAAAATTAAGATATTTGCGTTGGATCCAATATTTTCCTCTGTCATGGATAAGAAAGGTAAAGGCTAGATCAGGTGTAGACATCGTCATTTAACATGCTTAAAAATAACTAGACAGTAGGCTATTTGTACCAATTTCGGTTTGTAGAAATAGGACGTTAGAAACATGTTGGTATACATTAAGTTCTAAATTAACGTGAAAATTCTGATTTTATTTGACATCATTAAAGAAAGCTGCAATATCTGATTATTATCTACTATTTTTTATCAAAGTTTTAAAATATTAATAAGTGTTTCCCAATTTGTTCTTGTTATTAAGGGCAGCTTTATTTATGAATGCTACGAATTCAATAAATATAAGTGAAAGTACTGATTTTAACACTCACAATTTACATTTAATGAAAATAGAATTTTTCAATAAATGTTTAGAATTATCATGGTTCGTAGGATTTGGATTCGGTGAAAATGTTCTTTGGGTTACCTGCTTGGCGCATTTTCAAAAAGCCGCCAATTGGCGCGTTTTTGCGTTTTTTCTCGCGGAGTTGAATGCTCCGAGAGACACTACCGAAAAAACGGCGTGTGATTTCGGCGACGAAACCGAAATCCGTGTTTTTAACGAATTTCACCGTTGGTATGGCAACGAACACAAAAACAATGGTTTTTTTTCGAATTGTATAACAAAAAATACATTAGAATATGGAGAAAAATTATCATATTTTTTTCCATATTCTAGTGAATTTTTTGACACAAGGAGTGCATTTTTCCCATAAGAAGTGCATTTAGGATGAAATAGCCAGGGTTACCACGCTTGGCGTGTCTATTGCCCATTTGGCGAGAAAGGGGTACCGAAGCCACAGATAAATCTTGGATTCTTAAAATAATTATGCTTTTTGAAATAAATGTTGAATTTTAATTTGACATAAAAATATAAGTTTGTTATGATCAAAATAATAAAGATGTTAGTTTTCTATCATTTTGCTAATTTATGATATAAAAATGACACTTCATTTGCATTTCTAATATTACACTGTGAATAATTAGTAACGTTCTATAGAAGTTATGAGCATATGTGCTACCATACAATTTTAACTTCATTTAAAAAAGCTAACATTAAGTGAATAGCACCTATCTTGTATTAAAGATCATTATTCCCGTGAAAGAAATCTAAATTATATAGTAACTGCGAAAATTTTATGTTTTCTGATATTTACAAAATTTCTTATGTTATTACACAAATAAAAGCTGCATAATTAATATAAGATTTTTAGAATTTCTTAAATTTTTCTTTCATTAGGAAAAATTAAAATATAAACAAAGAGATAAATCTAATAAAAATTCATTTCTATTAGATTTATCTCTTTGTTCAACATATTTAAACATATTTAATTATTTCAAACATATTTATTTGACATATTTAATTATTTATTTCTCAAATAAATAATTAAATATGTCAACAAAATTCAAACATATTTAATTATTAATTTCCAAAAGTTGATTTCTTAGTTCTTTTAAATTAAATTAAGAGTTATTTTACAAAAGTGAAATCAATTTTTAAAAATCGTTCTACATTCTTTTTTGCAGTAGGTGTCAAACCTATGAAAAATGGAATTAAATGCCACTGTTATTATATTAAATAAAATTTTTATTGAAAAATATTAGTGTAATTTAATTCAAGATAAATGAAATACTTTATAAGTACATCACTATAAAATATATTTAGTAGCAATATATTATTTTTTACTAAATAGTTATAATTAAACTTTTCTCTTTATGTATGATATATGTTTTATAACACACTACAGTATAACAATATTCAAGACGTGAAATTCATTATTATCAATTTTTTTCTTGTGTTGTCTGAAATTAAAAATATATTTTAAATGAAATACTTCTATATGAAATTTCTAACTTATAAATATAATTTACTACGATTTAAAATTAAAAAAATACTAAAAATAAATAAATTTTGGGAAATAATTTTAGATGTGTAAACTGATTAAACAGTCTATAATGAATGATATTACAAAACTAAATTATCCTTTCATTGGAAAACTAAATTTTTATAATTTTTCACTGTATTTGTTTTTTTTTTTTGCTTTATTGGCACAAAAGATAGACCCCAACATTTCTTTTAATATTTTAAGTTAAATATTTTTATCAATAAACTATCTATTATAAACTCTATTGAGTAGAAAATATCTTTCTAACAAATCTTATTCTATTTCTTATTGTATATACTAAAACATAGTTTTGGTTTTTCACTGTAAAAATAATAAGATGTTTTCCTGCTAACCATTTAAAGTTCTTTTAAAAGAGAAATTTCTAAAATCTTATCGAGATTATAAAAATGTCTTAGCATTATGATTTTTTTTAAACTTACAAAAATTGTGTTCTTTATTTGCTGAGCATTTTTCTGTTTTCAGAGCATTATAAAATACACAATTAACAAAAAAAAAAAAAAAAAAAAAAAAAAAAATAGAATATCTTAAAATAGTTTTGCAGCTATGGAATTTTTCTAGCATAGGAAAAATGTGTGCAGATAAATATATGGTAAGTATTCTTGTGTAATTAACCAATTAATTTTGCGTGTATATAAAAATATAAACACAAAAATTATTAGGAAATGCATAAAATCTGTATTTATATATGGTGTTATTTATATGCAATGTAACATTTATTATTTATTTTCTAGTTACAAATGGCCATAAAATTGGTTATGTCGTTATTAGTTCTTTGGTCTTCAATACTTCTGAGTAGTACGTATAAAAATTACAAGTGCAAGACATGACTTAAGACGCCTTGCATCAAAAACTTTATCTTATTTGCACAAAGAATACAAGGAAGAAATTTAAAATTTAAATTAATACAAATACACTGAGAAATTGTCATGGCCTATAGAAAGGTGAAAAAGTGCCACACTTGCACTTCTAGGAAAATAAAGAATAGCTTTTGGTCTCTTAATCAGGAATGTTCAAGGATTTCTGAAGAATCACGGAACACCTTATATTTTACTTTTGCATCATGTCTTTTCTTAATTATTAATTTTACTGAATGGAAAAAGAAAATATATTCAATAGCCTCTGAAAGACCTTTGCTATAAATTCAGCAGTCTTATTTTTAGGAATCCCGTCCGAACTGGAGTCCACTAGAATGAAACAGATATTGACCTTAAAAGATCTCTGGACGGAAAAATGTGGATATTATCTGTATATCGTCTACTTCCAATAGAATGGAGTGACGATATAGAGTCAGACAACATAACCGCTCTGTGGTAAGATGACTACCAGGTAGACGACAGACAACTCTCTGTTGCAATGCGATGTAAATAGTTCCAATTTCTCCGACGTAATGTATCTCTACATGAAGTGAGGCATGTTGGGAGCATGAGGAGAAAAATATCGCAAAACACTCCTCGTCATCACCATCATGTATTCATTTATCTGTATAAACCTGCATTTCTCGGTTATGGCTTAAGAAGTTGCAAAAATTTGTATTTTCGGTCATGCGACTCTTAAAAACACCTTTATCAGGTTTCAAAAGAACCAGCAGCTCACCGAAATTTAAGGGACAAATATATATAACATTTATAAACTTTATTTATTTATAAATTACCTATATAAGATAATAGTTGAGTAACTAAATATCTACACACACACACACACACACACACACACACACACACACACACACACACACACACACACACACACACACACACACACACACACTATATATTAGACCTGTAATGTAGCTGTAATTATTATATGAAAATATATTATAAATTTAAATTATATTAAAGAGAGAGAGATTCTCAATTTTTTACGAGTTATTCACAGATATATATTATGCACTTTTATGGGCGTAATTCCTTTTACTGAATTTTGATTTACATTTTGTCATTTTTATTGCTTTCAAATATTAGTTTTAAAATTATATAAGCTATAATTAGTAATTTTGAGTTACAAGTAATGAATTTTATACCTTACAAGGTAAAATTTTGTTAAAATACTATATAGAAAATGTAAAATTTGCAATAAAAAAAACTTCTGAATATATTGTTTTGGGTTTGTATAAAATTAAATTTACTATAGTTTATATAGTTTATATTTTAGTTAAAAGATGAATGAATGAATGCCTATAAATTACTTTTAATTTTTGATTGCTGAATGTGATGGCATTTACGAAAATCTTAAAATAACTTTCAGTAAACCTTAAAATAAGTCAAGTATTTGCTTATTTTCTTCCCTTGTTTATATATATATATATATATATATATATATATATATATATATATATATATATATATATATATATATATATATATATATATATATATATATATATATATATATATATATATATATATATATAATATATATGTATATATATATATGGATAAATATAACTGAATCTAAAATTGCTCTACATAATATTAATTCCTGTTATATAAGGAAAAATAACGTAATTTTATTCGAATTTCACTATTATATATTTCTTTTCTTATTGGCTATGAATAATTAATCAATTTTAATTCAACATGGATGGGTATTTCTAATTACAAGATTCCTTTATCTTTCTGACTAAAACATTTTATTGCATGCTATTACCAAGTTTTGGATAATGAGTGTTTATACTTGATTAATTACAAGATTAAGGTAATTTTTTTACATTGCCTATGAGAAGAAGATTAATATATTCTTCTAACCATTATATATTACTCATGGAATTTTAGGAGATGTTTAGGTGATGGAAAATTGAAGAATAATCCAAAGTCACGCATCTAAAATTAAGTAATCAGACATATATCTGAAATTATTAAATATGATTTAAACATGTAAGTACTATGAAATATTCATTTCCTTGAATCATTTTCACTATTCAGTGTTCATGGAAATCGAAAGTTTTAACTAAGAACCATTTGTAATTTTCGTAGAAATTAAATTTCAAATTTTAATCTTTTATAGATAAAATTTTATTTGAACTGTACTTGATCACAAACTTCTTTAAAAGATTTAATAATGATTTGAAATGCATTTTTTTCCTTATATGATCCATTAGGATAAATGTTATAAGCTATAACGAAAACTTTATGTCAGTTTTATATTTTGAAATTATAAACTGTAATCAATTAGAACATTTTGTAATTTCAAGTGTACCAACATTTTGTATCAAGATAGAACTCGTTATTTTACAAATTACTTTGTAAAATTTATTAGGTCATTTTTTAATATTGAAATTGTCTGATTGGATTAATAAGTATTTGTTCTGAAGAAAGCTTAGAAATTCTAAATAATTACCGCCATCATCGAGAAAAAGAAGTAAGGTAATTAAGTATCACATGTTCAGAAATGAAATTTTTAGCCATTTGGCATTTAAAACCTAATATCCTTAAAAAAAACAAATATTCCTCTGTCTTGCAAAATTGCTTTTAACTGAGCTTAAGTGAAAATTCAAGCATTCAAAAATGCTGAATTGTATTCTACTAAGGAGAGAATATTGAACAAGAAAATATGTATGGAAAATTGGCTAATTTGCTTACTTTCTAATATTGCTTTAAATATTTTAATCTTGCAATTTAAATAATAAAGAATATCAGAATTTGAAGGCTTCGTAATCTATTGTGCATTATGCCATAACGTTTTTTATTAGTACAATAAAATTTCTATTTTTATCCAAATTAACATTTGTTTAACCAAAATCCTTCATACCATAGAATGAATATTAATCATCTTTCGTAAGGAATATCTTAAGAGAAAAAAGGTTTCTAAACAAAGTTTCATTGGAATACATCTGTCGTTTATTATTGAAACACAAATATATTTAAAGAAAAAAGTAATACATATTCTTCTGTAAAGTGCGATGCAGGAATACATCTGTGATTGTTCGATAGGAAATTTCCACCTAAGATTTAAGTCCACCATTCCTCTCTTTGTGTTCTTCTGTGCTGCGTGATGTACGAGTACATATGTAATTATTCCATAGGAAAATCCTACCTAAGATGTAATTCCACCCCTTCCTCCCCTTGGGTTCTTCAGTGATGTGCGAATACATCTATGTTTGTACCATTGGTAATTTCTACATAAGATATATTTCCACCCCTTCCTCCCCTTGAGTACTTTTGTTATGTGTGATGTAAAAATACATATGTGATTGTTCCATAGGTAATTTCTACCTAAGATATAATTACACCCCTTCTTCCCCTTGAGTACTTCTGTGACGTGTGATGTACGAATACATCTGTGATTGTTCCACAGGTAATTTCTACCTAAGATATAACTCTATCCCTTCCTCCCCTTGAGTTCTTTTGTGATGTGTGAAGTACGAATACATCTGTGATTGTTTAATAGGTAATTTCTACCTCATATGTAACTCCACCCCTTCCTCCCATTGAGTTCTTCTGTGATGTGTGATGTACGAATACATCTGTGATTGTTCCAAAGGTAATTTCTACCTCATATGTAATTCCACCCCTTCCTCCCCTTGAGTTCTTCTGTGATGTGTGATGTACGAATACATCTGTGATTGTTCCATAGGTAATTTCTACCTAAGATGTAATTCCACCCCTTCCTCCCCTTGAGTTCTTCTGTGATGTGTGATGTACGAATACATCTGTGATTGTTTCATAGGTAATTTCTACCTAAGATGTAACTCCACACCTTCTTACCCTTGAGATCTTCTATGATGTGTGATATACGAATACATCTGTGATTGTTCCATAGGTAATTTCTACCTAAGGTGTGATTCCAACCCTTCCTCCCCTTGAGTTCTTCTGTGATGTGTGATGTAAGAATACATCTGTGATTTTTCCATAGGTAATTTCTACCTAAGATGTATTTACACCCCTTCTTCTTCTTGAGTTCTTCTTTGATGTGTGATGTACGAATATATCTGTGATTGTTCTATAGATAATTTCTACCTAAGATGTATTTCCACCCCTTCCTCCCCTTGAGTTCTTCTGTGATGTGTGATGTACGAATACATCTGTGATTGTTCCATAGGTAATTTCTACCTAAGATGTAATACCACCCCTTCCTCCCCTTATGTTCTTCTGTGATGTGTGATGTAGGAATACATCTGTGATTGTTCCATAGGTAATTTCTACCTAAGATGTAATTCCACCCCTTCCTCCCATTGAGTTCTTCTGCGATGTGTGATGTACGAATACATCTGTGATTGTTCCATAGGTAATTTCTACCTAAGATGTAATTCCACCCCTTCCTCCCCTTGAGTTCTTCTGTGATGTGTGATGTACGAATACATCTGTGATTGTTCCATAGGTAATTTCTACCTAAGATGTAACTCCACCCCTTCCTACCCTTGAGTTCTTCTGTGATGTGTGATGTACGAATACATCTGTGATTGTTCCATAGGTAATTTCTACGTAAGATGTATTTCCACCCCTTCTTCCCCTTGAGTTCTTCTTTGATGTGTGATGTACGAATACATCTGTGATTGTTCCTTAGGTAATTTCTACCTAAGATGTAATTCCACCCCTTCCTCCCCTTGAAATCTTCTTTCATGTGTGATGTACGAATACATCTGTGATTGTTCCATAGGTAATTCCTACCTAAGATGTAATTCCACCCCTTTGTCCCCTTATGTTTTTCTGTGATGTGTGATGTAGTAATACATCTGTGATTGTTCCATAGGTAATTTCTACCTAACATGTAATTCCACCCCTTCCTCCCCTTGAGTTCTTCTGTGATGTGTGATGTACGAATTTATCTGTCTTTGTTCCATAGGTAATTTCTACCTAAGATGTAATTCCACCCCTTCCTCCCCTTGAGTTCTTCTGTGATGTGTGATGTACGAATACATCTGTGATTGTTTAATAGGTAATTTCTACCTAAGATGTATTTCTACCCCTTCCTCCCGTTTAATTCTTCTTTGATGTAAGATGTAGGAATACATCTGTGATTGTTCCATAGGTAATTTCTACCTAAGATTTAATTCCACCCCTTCCTCCCCTTGAGTTCTTCTGTGATATGTGATGTACGAATACATCTGTCTTTGTTCCATAGGTAATTTCTACCTAAGATGTAATTCCACCCCTTCCTCCCCTTGAGTTCTTCTGTGATGTGTGATGTACGAATACATCTGTGATTGTTCCATAGGTAATTTCTACCTAAGATGTAACTCCACCCCTTCCTCCCCTTGAGTTTTTCTGTGATGTGTGATGTACGAATACATCTATGATTGTTCCATAGGTAATTTCTACCTAAGATGTATTTCCACCCCTTCCTCCCCTTGAGTTCTTCTGTGATGTGTGATGTACGAATACATCTGTGATTGTTCCATAGGTAATTTCTACCTAAGATGTATTTCCACCCCTTCCTCCCCTTGAGTTCTTCTTTGATGTGTGATGTAGGAATACATCTGTGATTGTTCCATAGGTAATTTCTACCTAAGATTTAATTCCACCCCTTCCTCCCCTTGAGTTCTTCTGTGATGTGTGATGTACGAATACATCTGTGATTGTTCCATAGGTAATTTCTACCTAAGATGTAATTCCACCCCTTCCTCCCCTTGAGTTCTTCTGTGATGTGTGATGTACGAATACATCTGTGATTGTTTCATAGGTAATTTCTACCTAAGATGTAACTCCACCCCTTCTTACCCTTGAGATCTTCTGTGATGTGTGATATACGAATACATCTGTGATTGTTCCATAGGTAATTTCTACCTAAGGTGCGATTCCAACCCTTCCTCCCCTTGAGTTCTTCTGTGATGTGTGATGTAAGAATACATCTGTGATTTTTCCATAGGTAATTTCTACCTAAGATGTATTTCCACCCCTTCTTCTTCTTGAGTTCTTCTTTGATGTGTGATGTACGAATACATCTGTGAATGTTCTATAGATAATTTCTACCTAAGATGTAATTCCACCCCTTCCTCCCCTTGAAATCTTCTTTCATGTGTGATGTACGAAAACATCTGTGATTGTTCCATAGGTAATTCCTATCTAAGATGTAATTCCACCCCTTTGTCCCCTTATGTTTTTCTGTGATGTGTGATGTAGTAATACATCTGTGATTGTTCCATAGGTAATTTCTACCTAACATGTAATTCCACCCCTTCCTCCCCTTGAGTTCTTCTGTGATGTGTGATGTACGAATTTATCTGTCTTTGTTCCATAGGTAATTTCTACCTAAGATGTAATTCCACCCCTTCCTCCCCTTGAGTTCTTCTGTGATGTGTGATGTACGAATACATCTGTGATTGTTTAATAGGTAATTTCTACCTAAGATGTATTTCCACTCCTTCCTCCCCTTTAATTCTTCTTTGATGTAAGATGTAGGAATACATCTGTGATTGTTCCATAGGTAATTTCTACCTAAGATTTAATTCCACCCCTTCCTCTCCTTGAGTTCTTCTGTGATATGTGATGTACGAATACATCTGTCTTTGTTCCATAGGTAATTTCTACCTAAGATGTAATTCCACCCCTTCCTCCCCTTGAGTTCTTCTGTGATGTGTGATGTACGAATACATCTGTGATTGTTCCATAGGTAATTTCTACCTAAGATGTAACTCCACCCCTTCCTCCCCTTGAGTTCTTCTGTGATGTGTGATGTACGAATACATCTGTGATTGTTCCATAGGTAATTTCTACCTAAGATGTATTTCCACCCCTTCCTCCCCTTGAGTTCTTCTGTGATGTGTGATGTACGAATACATCTGTGATTGTTCCATAGGTAATTTCTACCTAAGATGTATTTCCACCCTTTATCCCCTTGAGTTCTTCTTTGATGTGTGATGTAGGAATACATCTGTGATTGTTCCATAGGTAATTTCTACCTAAGATTTAATTCCACCCCTTCCTCCCCTTGAGTTCTTCTGTGATGTGTGATGTACGAATACATCTGTGATTGTTCCATAGGTAATTTCTACCTAAGATGTAATTCCACCCCTTCCTCCCCTTGAGTTCTTCTGTGATGTGTGATGTACGAATACATCTGTGATTGTTTCATAGGTAATTTCTACCTAAGATGTAACTCCACCCCTTCTTACCCTTGAGTTCTTCTGTGATGTGTGATGTACGAATACATCTGTGATTGTTCCATAGGTAATTTCTACCTAAGATGTATTTCCACCCCTTCCTCCCCTTGAGTTCTTCTTTGATGTGTGATGTAGGAATACATCTGTGATTGTTCCATAGGTAATTTCTACCTAAGATTTAATTCCACCCCTTCCTCCCCTTGAGTTCTTCTGTGATGTGTGATATACGAATACATCTGTGATTGTTCCATAGGTAATTTCTACCTAAGATTTAATTCCACCCCTTCCTCCCCTTGAGTTCTTCTGTGATATGTGATGTACGAATACATCTGTCTTTGTTCCATAGGTAATTTCTACCTAAGATGTAATTCCACCCCTTCCTCCCCTTGAGTTCTTCTGTGATGTGTGATGTACGAATACATCTATGATTGTTCCATAGGTAATTTCTACCTAAGATTTAATTCCACCCCTTCCTCCCCTTGAGTTCTTCTGTGATGTGTGATGTACGAATACATCTGTGATTGTTCCATAGGTAATTTCTACCTAAGATGTAATTCCACCCCTTCCTCCCCTTGAGTTCTTCTGTGATGTGTGATGTACGAATACATCTGTGATTGTTTCATAGGTAATTTCTACCTAAGGTGTGATTCCAACCCTTCCTCCCCTTGAGTTCTTCTGTGATGTGTGATGTAAGAATACATCTGTGATTTTTCTATAGGTAATTTCTACCTAAGATGTATTTCCACCCCTTCTTCATCTTGAGTTCTTCTTTGATGTGTGATGTACGAATACATCTGTGATTGTTCTATAGATAATTTCTACCTAAGATGTAATTCCACCCCTTCTTCCCCTTGAAATCTTCTTTCATGTGTGATGTACGAATACATCTGTGATTGTTCCATAGGTAATTCCTACCTAAGATGTAATTCCACCCCTTTGTCCCCTTATGTTTTTCTGTGATGTGTGATGTAGTAATACATCTGTGATTGTTCCATAGGTAATTTCTACCTAAGATGTATTTCCACCCCTTCCTCCTTTTGAGTTCTTCTTTGATGTGTGATGTACGAATACATCTGTCTGTGTTCCATAAGTAATTTCTACCTAAGGTGTAATTCCACCCCTTCCTCCCCTTGTGTCCTTCTGTGATGTTTGATGTACGAATACATCCGTGATTGTTCCATAGGTAATTTCTACCTAAGATGTAAATCCACCCCTTACTCCCTTTTAGTTCCTCTGTGATGTGTGATGTACGAATACATCCGTGATTGTTCCATAGGTATTTTCTACCTAGTATGTAATTCCACCCCTTCTTCCTCATGAGTTCTTCTGTGATGTGTGATGTAGGAATACACCTGTGATTATTGCATGGGTAAATTCTACCTAAGATGTAATTCCATCCCTTCCTCCTCTTGATATTTTGTTTATCTGTAATGCGAGTGCATATGTCATTGTTTTATCAGTAATTTTTACTCCAGATATAAATCTCTACCTTCATTCCTGAAAAATATTTTATGTAGTTAAGTTTTAATCCTTTATTAAAATTTATAATAGGAAATTTGTTTGTTGCGTTTAATTCCTATGGAAATACTTTTCTGTTATATGATAAATATTTCTATGATTATGTTGGCTATAAAATAAAAATATTTTTATATTTGCTATTTCAGTTTTAAAACAATTTTTATTATAAATCCAAAATTTTTCAATGCTAGCTTAAGTATTTTTTTTCAACTAAATTATATTGAATTAACAGAAGATATATGATGTATTAAAATTAGCAAAGGTTACTAAAATACTTCATTTATTTACTTATGATAATTGTTGTATTTTATTTGATAATTTTTTTTGTTCTTTTGTGTAATAAATTTTCTAATGTCTTCGGAAAATATATATTGCATTCAACTAAACACTCACTAAAACTAAAAAAAAATTATCTTAATTAAGTGTAATTTTTCTCCATTGTCTTCTCCATTATAACTCGTAAAGTTTTATGTTTACTATGACGGCAGAGAAACACAAGCACATATGCCTGTACGTATATGCATATAGATATGTATATATCTCCCAATTTGCTCTAGTTGGAAATGCAAATCTCCCAACTAGAGTGAAAATTATAGCATATGAATGATTGGATCAATTGCAAGGTTTAATAACTTTCAAAGCATCTCATATTTTACCTTATCAAAATATATAGAGATAAATAAACAGAAATTAGATAACCTATATTCCTAGTCATTTCTCATGTAAAAAACAAAATGGCAGAAATGAATAAATCAATTAACATTCTCAAACCCCAATTTCTCCAAAATTCATCAGAAATCATTAAAAATTCATACATTAAAGCACTCAGGACTACTTCACTCATCATAAGGAAAAATAAACGCATAAACTTAATGAAAGCTTTAAATAAATCAAAACCAACATTTAACTAAAAATAAGATATGTGAGATACAATCACATTAAGTCAACTGTCAAAACCACGAAGAATCCACCGCTATTACCGAAGCTGTAGAAAAAGAAAAGTTAGCCGATGAAAATAAATCTCCTTTGAAGCAGAAAATCATAATCATTAATCTTTTAAATCATACAGCAGAGGAAAAGATCTTTAACATAATAAAATAGTTAAGCATATAATCCAATGAAATGTCCATAAGAATAACTGAATGCGATTATCATTCACTCAACCAAATGTGTGGAACGTCATTTTGGAATTACAAATATCATTTCTCATAAATTACTAATCAATCATTGTATATACTTTGGCCCTTCAAGACGCAGAGTGCAAAAGTTCTAAATTGTTAAATCTGCTTTAAGTGTGAGATTTCAAGCACTATTAATTTTTAGTATTCTTTATTTTATTTTACTTTAGAAAATCTTCATTGTAAATATCGAAATTTTATTTAAACTATATCTATCTTTAATAATTTTCTTAAATTCCTCCTCAAATCCTATGCTTATAGAGAAAATAGGTTGCGAACTGAAAATGTGAGGGCCTGTTCAGGACCTCACAGGCTCTGAGGCCCCACCAATGTAAAACTTCTCTTGAGTCATATAATATTCTGAGCGAGTGTCTCCCTTGCGGGTTCCCGAGGGTTGTCACGTTGCATGCCTTTTTATAAAACGAGGTTATATCTCGATAACACATTGGTACAGTTCGTGGACCTCACACGCCAATTAATATCTGTATCTATGTGTAACTTATAGATGTAGACAGATGTCAGGTAAGGAAAAGCATGTGAACCGTTCCTCCTTAAAAAAAGCTTAGTTTCGAATTTTGTGTTTTTCTGTTTGTCTCGCAAAACTAGTGGAATAGCATTCGATTACCTTTTGGAGTTCACCCGATCAAGTCAATGGGATAGAAAATTTGAATTCAGTTCTTCTTATTTATTTTTAATTCTTTTCTGCAGACCCGTTTGAAAAGTTGATTGTTTGACCACACACAATGCAAATAAATGCATAAGATACCTTCTTATCTTACGGACTTTCTTTGCTTTCTTTAATTATCCGTTTTTTAAATGTATTGCCAACAAAAGATGTGATTGATGAAATGAAAATGATTATTCTTGAATACCGCACTAATTGGCTAGCGTATATTTACATATATATGACACAGTTTCCCATTTCTCAAAAATATATCAAAACTTTTCCATTGACAGAAAAAAGTACATCTCAGTGATATTTTTCTTTCAATGCTGTGATATATGAAAGTTCTTATTCCCAGTTTTCAGTCATGCATTATTATTTTAGTGCTCTTCCTAACATCGCAGATTACCTATATATATTTTCAGTTGATTAATTCTTTAATTTGTGAAAATTTCTGAAATAAATTGAAAACTTATATTTCTTGTTTCATTCAAAGTAAAATGTATTTGTCTTTCTTCGTGATTAACTTCATTGCCAAATGTTTTCCAAAAGCTTTGAAGAGGTTTATTATTAAATCTACATTTTTCTTGCCGCCGGCCAATTTGTCTAGTGGTCAGCGTTCCTAACAACGGATAGGAAGGTCCTGGGTTCGAATCCCGGTTCATACATGGACGTACTTTCACTTTCTCTATAATGTCTTCGTCCTTTCCTTGTGTGCATGAATGAAGAAAGAATGATGTTTACTCAATAAATGGGTCCCTATGGCATGTGTAAGGGTCCAATAGTTGCCCAACCCCTGTAGTGTACCCGGGGCAACGCCTCAGCGGCTAAGATTTCGCTGTTTCTGGCCGGTTCCTTGCGTATCAGAGAACAATAGATTAATAGACTATTTTGCTGTTATAACTGTCTACAATCTGCCATTGGAAAAAATTTTTTTTCTTACCAATGATAAGGTTTGGAGTTTTAACTTAACAAAAATTTTGCCATAGACATGAAAATCATAAATATATTTTTGTAGTTTTTTTGCAACAAAATATTTCTGCCGAATGATTAAGATCTGTAAATATCTGAATGTGGTACTTCCATGTAAGAAAAGTCTGTTCAAATATTAATAAAAGAAAACGAAATGTTTGATATATTTATATAAAAAATATAATAAAACATTTTTAATTTTTCAATATGCTTATGACAACACTTACTAAAACATATTAATTAATATATTACAAATATTATAAGTACTGCGATTTAGGATAACTTCTAGTGTGTTATAATAATTTAAACTTCAAAAAAATTCTGCATCGTAAGACCAAAGTAAATTTTAAAAAAGCTTCAGCAAAAGCATAATATTTGATTTTAATTAAGAAATATTTACTTTAACTTGTGTATTATTTAACAAATTAGAGCTTATTATTCTCTTTATGGCTGTTTGCAGAGTAATCTTATTTGTTTGGTACTTGCGAAAGTTTGAGGCTTCCGCGATAAATAGCAAATGATAGTCCCCAAATCATTATCAGTTTCAGCCTTTTTACCGACCATTTCTTTTCGATTTAACTCTTTTATTTTCTATTTAATTTTTTATTCCTTAACATACATTTCACTTAATATCTTGTTTTGAAAACACTGAGCCTCTATAGTTTTCCGACGGGCAAATTTGATTCTATATTTTTCTTCCAACAAAGGCATTTTATGCCTCTCATTCAAACTTGAGCAAATGGATATGAAATTAAATTCTACAGGAATCGAAGTAGGTGGGCGTGGCAAGATGAAGAAATGTAAACTTTAAAGAATGGAACTGATAACTGGATTAGTTGGATCTAGCATTCCATTTGCAGTAATTATACAGTAAATGCATTTATTGTTGGGTTAAGAAACTTAATTCTACTTGAATTACTTGAAATTGGCTTGAAACGTACGCTTATATCATTATTCTGTCAAACCATTCTGTTGTGGGTTGAAGTATTCTAAAGTTCATGTGGATATTTTTGCATTTTTATTGTTGAATTTTAAAGTGATATTCTGTACCTATTTTCGATTTTTATTAAATATGCTCTTATAGAAATACTACTATTGCAAAGTAATGCATGTCTAAGATGATGTAATAATGCTTGATAGAAGAATGTTATATTTTTTATTTTAGCGTAAAACGAATTTCGAATCATCAGATTGGTGAGTTGTGTTTCATTAATTTATTTTGATGTGGAATTTATAAGTTTGAATTTCAGGAAGTCGTTAACAACCTAATTTGAAGTTCTAATCGTATTCAAGAATACAAGAATATAGCACTTCTTAACTTTATGATATTATAAAACCCAAAGAAATTCTTTAATTGACTTAATTTATTGAATGTATATATTGAGACCACAGATAATAACGCGTAGAATGATATAAATTTAATATGATATGTGTCAAATCAATTTTCATCATTAAATAACTTTAAAGACATCATATGGTAATAATATCAAATTTATCTTTTTCATATTATCATTCAATATACACATATGAATTGCATGTTTCATCATTTCATATAAAATAAAAGAAAGCATAATTAATTTTTCATGCATTTTTCTATCACAGAATATGCAAATAAAATGAATTTTCTCTTGTAAACAATTAAGATATATTTACCTACATTAGAAACGCATACGATTCAATTCCATAGAATTTACTGATAATCTTTCTTTAATAACGATAAAAAAATTGCGAGCAGCACAGTGTTCAAATAATTTAAAGCTATAATAACTTATATTTCTTACAAAACATCGTCAAAAATTTCTTAGAATCTTCACATCACTTTAAATGACATGACAAATCGGAGAAATGTAACAATTTTAATTGTTATATCTGTATTAATTTAAACAATCAAACTTAAACTTCTTTTTAATAATGTATAATGATTGTCACAGCTGTTTTATTTGTTTCTTTAATCAGCTCATTGAAGGGACAATAATGAACAAATTCTAAATCATCCATTAGAAGATTATAAATTTTATTGTGTGATTCAATTGTTGAATTTAATGCCTATTAACATTTTTAATTGTTGAATGCAGGAATACAAAAATTTTAAAATGCATATATTATACTTAAATATCATCATATTTCTTTTTTTATTAGATATTATAAGATAAAATGGAAAACGAATTGTTTCGTTATTCATATTAATTCAACATTAATTTCAGTTACTATACTATTCTTAGGAAAACCTCTACTTTTATTCCAATTTATAAAAAATAGTTCTAAATTTATTAAAAATATAAAATAGTTCTAAATTTATTAAAAATATATTTTTAAAAATAGTTCTAATTTATTAAAAATATAAAAATTTCTAAAGCAGTAAAAATTTAACTACTTTGATATGTTATGTCTTACTGAACCGAAACAAAAATATGATAAATCATACTTAACATGTCAACTTAATAAGAATTCTGTTCTTGCTTTCATAAATAAAATAAATAAAAAATATATTCACTAGTATTTGATTTACTATTTTTAAACATTTTTCTCGATATATGCTTGTTATATTAATTAGTATAAATTTTGTTAATTAGAATAAATTTTATTAAATTGGGACATTCAAAAAATATCTGTTTTTAAAATTTTCATTCACGAGCTATTTTTTGGAAATAGCGAAAAATATGTCACACATTTCTTTCTTTCTATATTCTCACAAAATTTTTTTTAACAATATTTATTTATTTATTATTATTTTTTTTGACTTTTCAAAAAATATTGCTTTTGAACATCGTTAAAGCGCTTTTTGTTCCTCCAGTTCGTTGTTATTCGAAATAAAACTGGAAAGCTGATGGAGAATCCCGGATTCAATATTCAACATGTAACTACTGGAATATGCAAGTTTTTCACAACCTTATACGATTGTTTTTTAGGTGAAATATCAGTTGAGATCTTATTTCATAGTGTAAAGGATATTTTTAGCAAAATAAATTTTTACATGTGTTAACCACTATCCTATTGACTCTTTGTTAGTTCGTTGGTTCGAATCATCACAACATGTAAAATAAATTTAAATTTTTTTCTGCGGAAGTTAATAATGAATAAAATATTTCTTTTATTTATTACTTTTTTCAATAGATGGCACCATAATACTCGAATTAGTTTCAAATATGTTATAAATTTATTTAAATATAACTCTGGGTTGCCATTCTGTTAATCTAATATATGCTTTTTATAAGAATAAAATAAGTCATTGAATTATCACCGTTCATGAAAATATAAATGTTGCCATACCACAAAAGCCAACTCCATTTACAAAATAACGCTATCTCTACATCCCCACAAAATTTTTTTCTTATCAGTAACTATCCCTCCCTCCTCATGGCGCAGAACCCGTACTGACATATCTCCTCCTCATGGCGCACAACCACTAAACTTCCTCCTCCTCAATGATGCAGAACCCTTAAACTTATACTACTGACCAGTTTGATGCGACATGATTGATTGGCGTTCAGTCGAATAATTAATAATTTATATGTTATTGTGAATAACTAAACAATACTTTTTTATATTATTAAATAGCTAAATTATTCTATAATAAATTTTTCATGCATTAATATTAATTAGATGCTGCTTTCTGCTTAAAAGTGCTAACTTATCCAATAATCCTTATTTATAATTGAAAAAAACATAAGCATTTTTATTTAATATAAGAATGTGTAGTAATTTTTAAAGATATGAAATATTTTTGTACTATCAAAATAGTAGTGAGTTTTATAAAGGAATATTTTATTTTTTATTTAAAATATTCATGAATATATTCTGATTTTTATTACACACTTTTATGAATTATTTATGTATCTGATAAAATAGAAATATTAGTAAAAAATTCTGCTGCTTTTATAAGGGAATTTTTAACTATGACCATACATCTTTTTTCTTAAAAAATTATTTACCAGTGATTATTACTAGTGAGTAAATAACGTTTTTCTACTGATCACATACAACGAGAATAATAATATGGGAGAAGTTTTCTATTTGCTTCAAAGCAAAGTTTTTACTATACAAAAATTGATAGCAAAAAATTTAGATTGATTTATACTTTTGTAATTAACGAACATAAGTTAAACTTATAAGTTATATAGGTTAAAGAAGAAATAATTTCAATAAAATTAAAGTGTGTTAAAATATGCTTGCTATATTTTTGAGATTTAAATGATACATAAATATGCTTTTGTGACTTAAATTAGTTATAAATAAACGTTTCTTGCTTTAGTTATTCATAAATTATTTATATATCTATTCAAATGGAAATATGTAAACAATTCTAATTAAAAAATGCATAAAAATTAATTATTTTCAACAAATTTTCAATGAATCGATAACATGATTTAATTGAAATTAAATTAGCTGAAAACAATGCAAATAAAATAAATAATAAGATGTTTTTATAAATTGACAGAAATTTAAAAGTTTTTGTTGTTGTTTCTAGTCCCAGAGAGTGTAGTTAAGTTAAGCCATCTGCATAAAACCAAAATTCATTAAAAAGTCTAAAAATAAATTACGAAACTCCAAAACCTCATTCACAGTAAAATTCAGACAGTCAAGAATATGTCTCGGGGAGGCCTGATCATACCAGACATATATAAAAATAAAAATTTGTACTAACGTAACACACACATATTTGAAAAATGTCTTCGATCAAGCTTTTTAAAAATTTTTCCCATAGTTCTAGGTCACTGATTGGTGATTGGTTAAAGATTTTCTAGTTTCGTAACGATTATTTCAGCAGTTGACACTTTTAATAAAGCGTAGGACGTTAATGTATCAGTGCACAAAGATGCTGTATAAGCTGATCCTTAAACGAAACTCCTGTGCACAGAATGAGAGACATGCGCATAATGAGTGAGTGAACATGCGCATAATTAAAGAGTGAACATGCACATAATGAGAGAGTGAACATGCACATAATGAGAGAGTTAACATGCACATAATGAGAGAATCAACATGCACATAATGAGAGAATCAACATGCACATAATGAGAGAATCAGCATGCACATAATGAGAGAATCAACATGCACATAATGAGAGAATCAACATGCACATAATGAGAGAATCAGCATGCACATAATGAGAGAATCAACATGCACATAATGAGAGAATCAGCATGCACATAATGAGAGAGTAAAAACGCACATAATGAGAAATTAAACTGAAATTTCACTTAAGATTTCGAAAACCATACCTTTAAATGTTTTATCGAAAAATTCGGTCATAGTGTTTTCCTTCATAACAGCATTTAAGAAAAACTTTAATAAAATAAAATTTCCAAGTGTCATGGAGCCATAAAAATGAAAACGTTTACCAAATACATCGATATTTGGTTAAAAAATGAAGCGTTTTTGATGCGTTGAAGACACCAAATTTTTATTTTTAGTAGTTTCTGATCATTTTTATATTAGTGTCAATGTGCAAAGATAATTTGAGTTGCCCTACTACCTTGAAAACTGTCCTAGACTTTTCATTAAGCACAAGATCTAGAAAGAAGTCATCAATTCTCGAGCGGGGAAGGAGGTCAGTGTTATGGAAAAAAAAGGAGACAGTAGTTGCTTAGTGAGCTAAATATCTGTTGCTCTTTCATGAAATGGGTGAAATGCATTTCTTTTCTAAATTAGGAAAGGCAAGTCATCGATTGTACAAATTTGTCTAGAGATGCTCTTTAAAGGACTAAAGGAACTCAAATTAAGCTTAAATATCCGAGTTTATTTTCATAAATTGTGTGATAAACTTTTTATTTTAGAATTTTTTACTCCTAAAAAACGTGGTATTTGTGTCGTCCACAACGTGAATCAACACTAACATTCAAATAATTGTTTAATTAACAAGTTAGAATAAATGTTAAATATCTTGAAAGTCAATATTTCCCTTATCCAGTGAGATAACTAATAATTATTTTCCATACAGTCCATCATTCCGATAAAAACTGCTTTCCAAGCCTTATCAAAGTTTTCTCCAATAAGACTAGTCAATAATATTCGAATAATGTACTACCATATTTCGATTAATACATTTTTCTTAAAGTGATTTCTTAGATTAGATAAAAGTGATATAAGAAATAGGTATTGAATCATTCATTACAGATGTTTGTTTTCTTTCAAGGGCAACATATTCACAAAAAAGAAATTTTAGCACCTTGTTTCCTTTCAAAGACTGATAATTACTTATCATTCTTTAGAAGTCACACGGAAGGATAAGAAAACCACCAGAAAAGCATTTATCGTCATGTGGATGATAAAGTTTTTTCACTTGTTCCAAATGATCAGTCAAAACAGTTGTTTTTATATCTGTTTTCAGCACAAGATGATAGTTGGGATTATTTGCAAGCCATAAACAGACATATGGAATTATTTCTTGCTACCTGGTTAGACTAAATATCAATGATGCAGAATCAATCTATATATCGTCTGCACAAAATGAATAAAAATATTAAAAAAATATTTTAAAGAACATGTGTGTATTAAAGAGGCGATATCTAATCTCAGTGATGTAGTCGACATCCCAAGTCTCATGAATATGATTGCTGATTCGTCTATTTCCCTATAAGAACGAGAACATTCCGATAAATGTTCCAAAGGAATGAGAGGAAATCAGTGGCTAGAAATTATGTCGGCCTGTATGCAGTCTTTTATTCGCGATAAAATTACTTTGCTGAATACGTCTTTCATTTGCTCAGTACAAGATTTTGAAGTTACAAGGCAACATAACCCAGTGCTTCCCTCGTTGCAGTTCAATAAAGAATACAGCCTCATCCCAACGGTACAGCTGCAAAATTACGAGGATGGTACGACTTGCCTACGACTTAATTTTCGCTTTAATGAAGTAGTAGAGAAAGATATTCTCGTCATTTGCCGTATCCATATCTTAAATGCTAATAGGGAAATAGGTAAAGTATTTAAAGACGCTTATTTATTCCAGAAAAACAACGTAACGGATATTTGGTTCTTTGAACAAGACGTCTTATGGGGTGACATGGAAAGTAAAATTCCTCAGTACTTACATTTCAAATTTTTTATTTCTGATGATCTTGAATGCTTAAATATGGGCTATACAGAAAACACTATAAATGAACTAGTATTTCCAAGCTTTAAATTCACAAATTTTGATCTTCCGAATGAAGTGTTTCGTTTTTACAATGAAAATGCGACCTTACCCTACGAACATCAGACAAGATATTCGAATGTCACAAAGTGGCTCTGTGTGCGATGTCTCCTGTGTTTGCCACGTTGTTCGAGAACAGTACCGAAGGCAGAGTCACCAATGTTCTCCTGGAGGAAGACCTGGACTCGGATACTGTGAACCAGATGTTGATGTTTGTGTATACGGGTACAGTAAAAAAGATGGGATTCGAAATAGCTATGAATTTGTATTCTGCTGCCAACAAATATCAGATCAAATCTTTAAAGCTTATGTGCGCGGTAATTTCATTAAAATAAATTTGAATCACGAAAACTGTTGCAAAGTTCTGTACTTTGCAAATGCGGTCAATGATGAAAAGTTGAAAAAAACAGCTGTTCATTACATTTCAGTACACAGGAATGAAATATTGAATTCTTCACACTGGAAAGAACTGTTTGATAAAAATTTATATTTGGTTTTTGAAATGTTAAGGGCACTTGCTCCTTATCGTCCTTAAAGTTATACGAGCATGGAAGTAATCACAAAATGTAACCTTTCTTTGTAGGTATCAGTGAATCATTTTCACAACATATAGCTTCGTAGTTTGTCTATTAAAATGTTGATTCAAGATAACATAAAAGAATTATTCCTTTTTAAACTTTGTACTATAAGCAATAAGTTTAGCATAAGTAATAAAATAAATATTTATCTTTTCCTTGTTATAAATAAAATGAAAGGAAAAGAGATATTATCTGAAATATTTTGATTACTCTGTTTATAAAACGAAAGAAAATTTAAATTGATAAATGTATACATATACGTTTTTATGACTAATTTGTTAAATGCACGTAATTTATTTTTATCATCTTAATAGGCTAGAATTCTTTTTTTGTTTGACGTTTTTTCATATTAATAGCTAAGCAATTTATTTAGTAAATTTAACGATATTGTAATTATATAAATTTGAAATTATGTGTTATTGAATTTGCATATTTCCCTGCACACAGCCCAGTGTTGGGCTCTACCAGTTTGGTAAAAGCAGTTGAGTGGGAGTGTTCATCATTAAAAATCACGGATGAGTACAAAATCCTTGACCCGCCTCCAGAAGAGGTACCATTTCTCTTGGAGGAAATTGCAGCCACGACCTATTTAATATGATCTAACCATTTTAAATGAAAATGTGAGATCTTCGGATAAGTTGAGATTCCAACTTACTTACTTCCGATGCCCTGAATAAATCAGGCCACAACGGCGTTAAAGTAGATGTCTGTTATTCCTGAAAAAAGGTGTAACGATGAATAATGCTTTGTTTTTTTTGATGGGAATAGCGGTTCAATTAAAAAATATGATTCTCCAACTCAATCACATTACACCTTCAACCCCCACATTTCTATATGAAGTGACCCTATTGAGGTTCTGCCTACCTAACTTTACGTACACACACACACACACACACACACACACACACACACACACACACACACACACACACACACACACACACACACACACACACACACACACACACACACACACACACACACACACACACACACACACATAATGTGAATGTAAAGTATTCAGCATCTTCTCTGTTTTTTCTTGTTTTATCATCCATGATTATTCTTTCATGTTTATCATAAACTGAAAATATTGCGTTCAATTTAATCATTGTTACATAATTTAATTGACAAACTACTGTATTAAATTTAAATCTAAGATTATTTTCAGCGTATTGCAGACTAAATAGCTTAATATACCAATAAATGTGTATTGATATAAAAAAACCATAAATTTTCAAATTAAGGCAAGATATCATTCATTTTTAAGAAGAATGCTAAGCTAAAGAAATTTGATCTTTGTATTCTAATAGTATCACATTTTTATAATCAATTTTTAAAAAATGAAGCAAAGAACTTCAATTTAGGAAACTGAAAATGATACTGTACTAAAAGTGCATTTTGTAAACATCAGAGAAATAAGGATATTTATATAATTTGTGTATATAAAAAGTATTAGATAATTATTGTGACTTAATAGAAAATATTAAAATACTGGAAATGTTAATTTCAAATTTTGCATGAAATCTGGAGTTTTAGAATATTTTCTTTAGTTAAAATCACTGTAAATATAAAAAGCCTAATATATAAAATCATATTTAAGTTATTATGGTATATCATCTATAATTCTCTTTTCCCTTGCCACTGAAGCTCAAAAAATCCCTATTCTTTTAACCTATATACTCAAAATGCCTCTTACAAACTCAATGTTGTAATAAGAACACTTGCATTTCTTATATTTTGACAGACTTCTACAATATTATTCTTGATAAGCAACAGCACTCTCAGTATAACTAAACGTTAATAATTAAATAGATATAATTAAGCATTTTCCCATAAACTGTCATTTGCGGATTAATTTTTTCAAATTTTTTTCTGACATTCAATTTGGGGAAAAATGTTTTATGATGTATATGATATGTTCTTTGTATAAATTAATTTAGCTTTTGCTTAGTATATTACATAATTATTTCTTTGCATTATGGAGAAATATTTCAATAATTGTTTTTTATGATTTATTTACTACTAATAGTATATTACTGTTTACATCTATAGATTTTTAAATGCAGCTAAAATTATTATAAATGTTTACTTTTCGTTTAACTGGACTGAACAAGCTTATAACTTGTGAACTTTTACTTTGTTCCACTTGCTTTGTCTGTAGTATGATGCAAAATTTATCATAGTTAAAATTATCTAATATTTATCTTGACCACACTGTTGGCGAATGTTCTATGTGATCAATGACCACACAGCACAGATGCCAAAGTCTGGAATGATGCCAAATTAGAGAGATGTGGACGACGAAATGGTACAGAATCATCTTCTCAGATGAGTCATGTTTCTGTTTATTCAGTGATAGTCTCCGCGTATGAGTGTGACGTTGATGTGGAGACTGGTTGAATCCTGCAGAAATTGGGAAACTCTCCACCAAATGGGCATCATGTTTTGGTCCGTCGTTGCGTACTATTCTAACGTTCTTTATCAGCAGTATAATTCGCACATCGCTCGCATCTGTGAACATGCCATGCAAGGTGTACAGCTGCTTCTCTGGCCTCCATGTTCTCCAGATCTCTCAAAAATCAAACATATTTAAGATATGATTAGACGCCATTTACAGACTCTACCAATGTGCCTCCTTTAGAAGACAGACGCACTTTGGTTAATGGTTTTCAAGGAATGGAGAGCCATTCCTCAGGACGCAATGCTTACTCTCTTTAACACTGTGCCTAAACGTGTTGCTTCGTATATCACAGTACACGGTGGTCCTACAACCTACCAGCTCTACCATGTTCTTGCTTTACATTATGCGTATCATCTCGAAATACGGAGGACTTATTGTTCGTCGCCGTCGCCCTCATTATGTCGAGTTTCGTCATTTTTTAGCAACTCCTTCTTGGTTTTGGATTTTCAATGTCAGGCATATTATATGAATGTAAATCCCTATTTATGTTAGTATGTATGTATGTAAACAGAAATATATTTTGAAATATCGAGTGGCAACAAGAACAATGGGCAACAAGCCGAAATAAAGTTTCAATGAGGAAAGGCTCTGAAATTTTATGTTCCTGCGGAAATTAATTTTAAAATTATTCTCTTTATTCTGGAGGACAATTATGTTAAATGTAGTGTTCAGTATTATCTATTTTTAAAATTTCTAAGTTATCAAGAAGACATTCTTATTACATGCTAGATCTTTGTGAAACGATAAATCATGAAAAGTAGACAATTTTGAATAAGAAGTGATGAAGACGATCCAATTAGAAACTAAAAGGATGCTAAACGAAAAGAGAATTAAAGTGTTTAAAAATTTACGTACATATATAATTTCTTTTGCATACGTCGCCAAAAGTAAAATTTCATCCTTTAGGAACGAATTACTAAACATATGTCTCTCGATCTGCCTTTTTTATTTATCTACATTCATATATTTAACTTTGTAATGAAAAATATCTCTTTTAGAAGTATTTTCATTACATTGACATAATGATAACTAATAATTGCTACCAGTAAATTTTAAAGATTAATATTTGCGCTTTTTTAACTTCACAAAAGAATATTTGACTGTGTATTATTGATGTAGATGCAGATTTTGAAGCAAATTTTCCATCAACGTTAAATTTAAATTGAAAAGCATCTTTCTATGACTAAAGTAATTGAAATAAAAATGAAATAAAGCCAAAGTATTTTTCCTATGAAAAGATAATTTCAGGAAATGAATAATTTTGATGCGGGATAATCTCGCTTATACATACAAATTTACCTCCTTATTATGCATCCCAGTTTTATCAGTTTTTAATGTTAGAATAAAACAGAATTCTCTTTGAACAAGGTCATTTTTATAAATTAAAAAGAAATAAAAATGTTGACTCAAGGAATATTTTATTGACATATGTAATCAGAAAATTAAATTGTTGATAGAATTTAATATATACATAAAGTGCTTAAAAGAAAACCACACTTTCACATTTTAATGTGTTATTATTTTTCAATGCTTTAAGAGTTTTACGCACATTACAATAAATATTAATAATCATTTGAAATTTTTAACGGTACAAACGACATTCAATTTATTTAATGAGGAATGTTTTAAGCTATTTTGCATAAAAATTACTTTTTCTAATATTTATTAAAAAAATATTTTCTTAATAAATATTTTGATATTATAAGATTTGGATTGCAATAGCATTGCGTCTTTAAAGATAATTATAAATGACTGTTGTAAAAACAATTATCTTTTATAATCGTTCTTTACAAGGATTTTCTTAATTACTAGTTATTTTTGCTGAAGGTTAGGAACGATTAATCAATTTAGAAAATTAAATGACTTCTTGTTTGAATGTATTAATTTTTAAATTATAATCACATTTTTCTAACTATTTACCAAAATTAACATTGCACATTTGACGCAATTAATATGCTGAATTTAGTAATATATAAAAAATAAACTTAGTAACATATCACATAGCATGATGGCATTAAAGGAAAATCACGAATTCAATGCTTAAAGTGTTGGTGAAAATGTTATTAGGAAATCAGTATGCATATCCACCCCGGACTATATGTTGCGTGTAATGATCAAGTTAAGCCAGTATTGTATGTTCATGTTTAATGCCTTGTAAATAAGCTGTAAAGTGTTGAATATTTGATGCAGTTATTAAATTAATAAAGATTTCGTGAACATTTTATTCCATTAAATAAAGCGTCATTAACAAGTATAAGAAAATAAAAATAAATTTGAGCAAAACAATAACTTACATTGAGAAATAACATGATGAAATATGCTTAATGGTAAATTTGAGAGTTAGATTATTAATACAAATTACTATATATCAGGAATTAAAAGTTAAATTTTTTGCATACAATGAATAGAAATAATGGTTTATCCCTATAAGTAAAGAATGGTTGTATAATTCAATTATTGAAATAACAAATTCAAATCTCAGTCACATAAATATAATCAGGATTATTATTATATTTTAAATTTATATTCAATTACAAGAAATTTTAAATAAACTTAAAACATAATAATTAATCTTTAAAAATATTTGAGGTTATCAAATTACTTTTATGTTTTTGGGAGAAAATTTTACGGTTTTTCGTAATGAATGAGTTATTTATTTATTACATTGTAATGAATTGAGCATTAATTATTCTCCATTTTTGTAAGTGCTTATGATTTCTAGAGAAATGTAGAATTAATGAAAGAAACAAATTATAAAACAAATATTTATGAGCATTTGAAATTAAGTGCATTATACTAAACCAAGTTTTATTGAAGATTTAAACTATGTCGCGAGTAATGATAAAGTAGTTTGAAATATTTTTAGATTATTAAATCAATAACCAAGAACATGAAATAAAATCAAGAACTTGAAATAAAAGCAGTAAACATTACAATTACTAAATATTTTATCAATGACTATCATCAAAATATATTTTGTAAAATTAGATAATTACAAGAAATAATACATTTTTAGTAATCTTACTTACAAATTTCTAAATTAATACTTGTAATATATATATATATATATATATATATATATATATATATATATATATATATATATATATATATATATATATATATATATATATATATATATATATATATATATATATATATATATATATATATATATATATATATATATATATATATATATATAATTTATAATTTTTTTCTTTATATTATCCATAAAGTGACATCTAATTGTGAAAGTTTTCATGTGTAAATAATAACTTTATTGTTTAAATTAATTTTAATTTTGGAATTATACAAACACTATAATGTACTCAAAACCATGTAATGATTTTAAAGTGCATTGAAATATTTCAAAATTTATTTAAATAGCATTATTTGTCTATTGATGCATTAAGAAAATTTTTTCTAAAATAAAGCATAGAAAGAAACATAAAAATCGAAATAAAAGTATATGTAAAGTTGATATTACGTTTATGTAAAATTAAATTTTCTTAAAGTTTAGTTTTTACAATATGACATTCATTAGTTTTTACAATATGGTATGCATATCGTTTAAAAATTTGAATTATTTTTTTAAACCAGAACTATATATAACAGGGTTTCTAAGTAACTGCCTAATTCTATCAAAGTAAAATATGCAATATGCATTAAATCGTGCTAAAAACAATAGAGTACTTTCATAATATATTAGCATTATTTTTGTTTAATTTCTAACATATAGTTTTCTTAGATCAGTGAAATAAAATGACTTCAGAATAAATGAGTGGAAAATATTTTTTTTACGATGCATTCATTATTTTTTTGTTAATCTAATTTCTGTCTTTTAATTCATTATATTTTTAGCTGTACAATAATCTTAGAGATATTTGTTCATCAAAGTGAAGATAAGATTATAAAAAATATTAAAATTTCTTTTTGAGATTAACTTAAGTTTAAAATTAATATCCAAGTTACTTTGATTTTTGTATCCTCATTGTTTTCTTAAAAGATATTGATTTGATGATATATGTTTAACGATTGAGAATTATTTGTTCTTATAATTTTTTCAAACAGCCCACTTGAAATGGAACACATCAATTTCAAAACTTTGAAAAAATTTCCTGGAATGGGACACAATTTGAAAACTGAAATGATAGGAAATGAAATATTTTATTTTGCTCTTTTTTAAGTGATAAAATACCTTTTTAATATTAATTCATGGTGTAATTTAAAACATTTTTTATGAGAAATTTATTTTAAATTATATATTTATATTGATTGTTTGGTTGGTGTTGTGTCCATGGGGAAAACTATATATGACCATGAATGCGCAGAGCACAGAAGGCTATCTCTTTGTTGTTTTCGGAGCATAAACTCTTTCCTATATCGAGAAAGGGGAATTCCCCCAGCTTAACCAAAGATCCTAATATGGCTGGGCAGTCAAAAATGTCTCTTGGTGCCAGTGGAATATTATCGCAATGAATGCAGAGACGATAGTTTCTGTTGCTATCTCTCTGGATCTTCAAATCTCGATAGGAATAGGTTCTAAGGCAAGTGATAGTTTTAGTGAAGTTTCTATTTGCGTTTATTTCACAATTCTGATACATTTATATTTAATTATATATACAGCATGATTAAAAAATTAAATTTTAATCTAAGTTTTGCAATTATTTATTTTATCAGAAGAAAATATAAGTAAGAGAATAATTTCTGATTAAGAAATAATGGTATATATATATTTTTTTTAACTGTGCATTATAAAATTATTGAGATAGCATAATTTCAAACATATAAATATCAACGGCAAATTAAAAAAAAAATTTGCTAAGAAAAAAATTGAAAGAATCATTCATTAAATACAAAAAACATAACATTCTTAAGTGAAAATTAGATTTATGTAACATCTGAATTTTTATTTTACTGCTAAATTGCTTTTGAATAATGTCACCGTAAATTTTAATTGGAAAATCAATATTTTCTTATGCGGCTCATGATATATGAATTTTGTTAATATTGTTGATGGATATAGTTATGAAAATTAAAAAATAAAAATATAGTTATTTGTAAATAAAGAATCAAGTAATTCTTTATGCTTAAATGACTGAAAAAACATTAATTTATGTTGAAAATTCCTATTATAAGTATACACTCTAAATAAAAATTATGCATTTCTGCCTTTAAAAATATTTCAGAAAAGAAACAAATACAGCTTCAACCATGCAAAAAAATTGTTATAAAAGAAAATATAAAAGTTTTCACCTCTAGTAAACTCCAGGAATTCGGAGAATGAGAAAAAAAGAAAAATATTAAAGTCGAAAACAGCTAGTAGGAAAAATATAAAACAAAATGGGATAAAGGGAAAAACTTTACTTTTGGGAAACATTATTCTCAAAGAATATTATGAAATAGTTTCAGTTTTTCCAGGGTCTATTAAAATATGTAAGTAGAAATACAAGTCAGCTATTTATTAATTTTTTTTTAAAAATTTAATAAATTTATTTTTATTTCTTTTAGTATCACGAATTCTAAAACGTTTTAATTTAATAATATCCACATAATTATTTTCATTAAAATATTTTGTGTATTTTTTGTTAATAAGAATTTAATCACTTACATAAAATATTGGTAGGAAGAAATTCAAAATAAATTATATTTATTTAATAAAAATTAAGACTAATATAACATTAAGCGACTTATTTAAAAGATTTTGAATAAGAAAGAATTATACCTGGTTGACTATGAAACTAGTGACATACAAAATACACAAAATGTAATTGTGTTTCTGCTAAAAGAAGATATATTCAGAAGTATAAATTTTCAACCTATTTATAAGATGTTAAAACTTATTAAATTGTGTGTCATAAATTTATTTAGAAAATAAAAAGTAAAAATAATTTAAATCTGCTTAATAAACATAAGAAAATAAGTTCAAAAAATGAATAATAAAATGATATAGCCTAGTCAAAACGTACTTAATCATATAGCAAGGGCGTTTCTGTGAACAATGCTATGTAGAAATGCATCATGAAATATTATATTTGTCAAATAAAATTGAAAAGTTTCATAAATACATAGCATACTAAAATATACCACGAGAATGTTTTTCAATGAAATTTAAAACCAATGTTATCGTATTTTATGATGTAAATTCTATGAGAAAATGCTCTGTTGATTATTAAATTTATTACTTGTATATCTTTCTTTTTTAAAATTTGCTTAATCTATGTAGGAAAAGCGTTTTAATTTTAGCAATGAATGATAATATAATTTTAGCAAGAATATTGGAAATTAGTTTGTGTAGGAAAAGAATATTTAAATAATATATAAATAAATATTATACAAAATTAATTACTTAAAATGTAATTTAGAAAGAAATTTGAAGTCAAGCATTTTTTAAAAAATATTGTTTTAATTCTTTGATGTTATACTTATCAATAATTAAAATTAACTATATATTAAGTGCATAAATATTAAAAGCATTAACTCTGAAATTTAACCAAATTTTATATTTCATAATATTTTGTAACAGACACATTAAATTATGATAATCATTTTTCATAATTAATGAAAATATTTATGTTATGATATTTTTTGCATACCTTTTGGATTTTTTAATACAAATTTCATTTTCTGTTATGATATTAACGAAAGCTTGTTTCATTATCATAAATTTGAAATTGAAATTAAATTGATTGAAATTTAATTAAAATATATTTAATTGAATGATAATAAAAATATTCAAATCACGCTTAAAAGTCATTTCTTTCATAACTTAACATAGAAATTGATATAGAAACACTTATAAGAAAGATAATTGCCTCAATGTACATTAAGCAACGTATCAAATTATGAAAAAATTTTCTCGGTAAAAATTTTAAAATATTCAGATTAATACCATTCAATTTTTGAAAACAGTTTTGAACAAAAACTTTAAACGATTTATAAACTGTTCCCCGAATTCAGTTTTGAATTATTATTTATTCATAAAATATTGTTTGAAAAGTTAAGTCTGAGAAAATATGATATTAAAGATAACAATGCTTTCAATTCTTTATTTATTCTTATAAACTTTAATATAATTGTATGTTGTATACTTAAATTGTTTTAAACCAGGAATTTTTGTAGTAAAATATATGATAATCATTTCAAGTAATGTTTTAAATATTTTAATTGCATTTGCGTCATAGTTTTAATATAAAAATAAAAGTTGAATATAATTTATTTTATTGCAAATTGTTTAAAAACATGATTCATTTCTAGAGCATAGAAACACTGTCTTAAAGTCAAACGACATGAACAAACCCTGGGAAAACAGATGTGTAATTTTTTTTGTCACTTTAAATTTAAGAGTTTTCCCTCTTTTTCTTTCAAACTATGATGTCAGAAACTAAAGGAAAGTATGTAATAAAAGTTCACAAAGTTTTTTTTTTTTTGGAATGGATGGGTGGTCTTGAGAAAATATCAAGAACATTTGTGTTCTATGATATTTTTTATATGTAAATTTGACCAGTCAGGATTGAGGGGGAGAGATTTCTGACCTATCCCATTGAAGTATAGGAGGTATTACAAAACTTTAGAGAACCAATGGTGCAAAGAGGAGGAGCCAAAATGAGAATTATGAAGAATTAATAACGGCATCTAAAAAAGTAGAAGGCACAGAGAAAAGGGGTCCACGTTTGAGGACTGGAGCCTTAATGAGAAGAATGAGAGTATCTGAAAGATTTTTGTTGTAAACGGAGTACACTGCCCTGTCCAATAGGAGCACTGTCTCGACTTTCCTGAATGGAGCCCTAATACCTACGACAAATAAATGAGGATAAAAAGCTAAGAATTTACGAAGAAGAGTCGACGCATTCTGATGAGAGACAGCAAAGAAAAAAAAAAGAGAAAGCTCATGAGGAATGAGAAAACCAAGCCAAAAGCTGAAATCTCAGCGGATGAAAATGGAAAGTGAAGATGTCGAGTAGAGGACGGGAAATGGATTAGAAAAGAGAATCATCGACACTCAAGAGCTGCGAAACCATTGACGATAGGAGACACTACAATACAACTTCTGAAAGGAGTGAGCCTGATCTCTCCTTCTGAATCCACCTGGTCAAATTCAGTTATGATATATTACTGTGCAAATGTCACAAAAGAAATTTAAAGTTAGAATATGATCAATTATTTAATATAGAATGATAATTGTTTAATCTAAATAAATGTAAACTTCTCTTGTTATAAGTTTGCTAAAATGAATTATTAAGTTATGTTTTGAATCTTTATCTCTATCATTCAATTATTTGAAACGAATCTGGGTTTTACTCGGAGTTTTTGTGGAATTACCGAGTTTCACCACACGACAAACAGAAAATTATGTCAGTACGTATGAAATAATTACACGCAGAACAAAGAATGTTTTATCATAAATTATTATTGATGTTATATACTTGTCCATAATTATTGGAAAACAGATATTTTATATTATTTTCTTTTCATTTAAAAAAATATAGCAATACATGGAATAGAGGTAAAGTGAATAAAGTTGAGATGCATAAACAGATTTAATCAAATATTTTAATCAGTGAAAGTCAGTCAGTCATCTAATCAGTCAACTAATCAGTCAGGAATACATCTGTCGTTTATTATTGAAACACAAATATATTTAAAGAAAAATGTAATACATATTCTTCTGTAAAGTGCGATGCACGAATACATCTGTGATTGTTCGATAGGAAATTTCCACCTAAGATTTAAGTCCACCATTCCTCTCGTTGTGTTCTTCTGTGCTGCGTGATGTACGAGTACATATATAATTGTTCCATAGGAAAATCCTACCTAAGATGTAATTCCACCGCTTCCTCCCCTTATATTCTTCTGTGATGTGTGATGTACGAATACATCTGTGATTGTTCCACAGGTAATTTCTACCTAAGATATAACTCTACCCCTTCTTCCCCTTGAGTTCTTCTGTGATGTGTGATGTACGAATACATCTGTGATTGTTTAATAGGTAATTTTTACCTCATATGCAATTCCACCCCTTCCTCCCCTTGGACTTCTTCTGTGATGTGTGATGTACGAATACATCTGTGATTGTTCCATAGGTAATTTCTACCTAAGATGTATTTACACCCCTTCCTCCCCTTGAATTCTTCTTTGATGTGTGATGTACGAATACATCTGTGATTGTTCCATAGGTAATTTCTACCTAAGATATAATTCCACCCCTTCCTCCCCTTATGTTCTTCTGTGATGTGTGATGTAGGAATACATCTGTGATCGTTCCATAGGTAATTTATACCTAAGATATAATTCCACCCCTTCCTCCCCTTGAGTTCTTCTTTGATGTGTGATGTAGGAATACATCTGTGATTGTTCCATAGGTAATTTCTACCTAAGATTTAATTCCACCCCTTCCTCCCCTTGAGTTCTTCTGTGATGTGTGATGTACAAATACATCTGTGATTGTTCCATAGGTAATTTCTTCATAAGATGTAATTCCACCCCTTCCTCCCCTTGAGTACTTCTGTGATATGTGATGTACGAATACATCTGTGATTCGTCCATAGGTAATTTCTACCTAAGATGTAACTCCACCCCTTGTTCCCCTTATGTTTTTCTGTGATGTGTGATGTAGGAATACATCTGTGATTGTTCCATAGGTAATTTCTACCTAAGATGTAATTCCACCCCTTCCTCCCCTTGAGTTCTTCTGTGATGTGTGATGTACGAATACATCTGTGATTTTTCCGTAGGTAATTTCTATTTAAAATGTATTTCCACCCCTTCCTCCCCTTGAGTTCTTCTTTGATGTTTGATGTAGGAATACATCTGTGATTGTTCCATAGGTAATTTCTACCTAAGATGTAATTCCACCCCTTCCTCCCCTTGAGTTCTTCTGTGATGTGTGATGTACGAATACATCTGTGATTTTTCCATAGGTAATTTCTACCTAAGATATAATTCCACCCCTTACTCCCCTTGAGTTCTTCTGTGATGTGTGATGTACGAATACATCTGTGATTGTTCCGTAGGTAATTTCTACCTAAGATGTATTTCCACCCCTTCCTCCCCTTGAGTTCTTCTTTGATGTGTGATGTAGGAATACATCTGTGATTGTTCCATAGGTAATTTCTACCTAAGATTTAATTCCACCCCTTCCTCCCCTTGAATTCTTCTGTGATGTGTGATGTACGAATACATCTGTGATTGTTCCATAGGTAATTTCTACCTAAGATGTAATTCCACCCCTTCCTCCCCTTGAGTTCTTCTGTGATGTGTGATGTACGAATACATCTGTGATTGTTTCACAGGTAATTTCTACCTAAGATATAACTCTACCCCTTCCTCCCCTTGAGTTCTTCTGTGATGTGTGATGTACGAATACATCTGTGATTGTTCCATAGGTAATTTCTACCTCATATGTAATTCCACCCCTTCCTCCCCTTGGACTTCTTCTGTGATGTGTGATGTACGAATACATCTGTGATTGTTCCATAGGTAATTTCTACCTAAGATGTAATTCCACCCCTTCCTCCCCTTATGTTTTTCTGTGATGTGTGATGTAGGAATACATCTGTGATTGTTCCATAGGTAATTTCTACCTAAGATGTAATTCCACCCCTTCCTCCCCTTGAGTTCTTCTGTGATGTGTGATGTAGGAATACATCTGTGATTGTTCCATAGGTAATTTCTACCTAAGATGTATTTCCACCCCTTCCTCCCCTTGAGTTATTCTGTGATGTGTGATGTACGAATACATCTGTGATTGTTCCATAGGTAATTTCTACCTAAGATGTAACTCCACCCCTTCTTCCCCTTGAGTTCTTCTTTGATGTGTGATGTACGAATGCATCTGTGATTGTTCCATAGGTAATTTCTACCTAAGATGTAATTCCACCCCTTCCTCCCCTTATGTTCTTCTGTGATGTGTGATGTACGAATACATCTGTGATTGTTCAATAGGTAATTTCTACCTAAGATGTAATTCCACCCCTTCCTCCCCTTGAGTTCTTCTGTGATGTGTGATGTACGAATACATCTGTGATTGTTCCATAGGTAATTTCTACCTAAGATATATTTCCACCCCTTCCTCCCCTTGAGTTCTTCTTTGATGTGTGATGTAGGAATACATCTGTGATTGTTCCATAGGTAATTTCTACCTAAGATTTAATTCCACCCCTTCCTCCCCTTGAGTTCTTCTGTGATGTGTGATGTACAAATACATCTGTGATTGTTCCATAGGTAATTTCTACATAAGATGTAATTCCACCCCTTCCTCCCCTTGAGTTCTTCTGTGATGTGTGATGTACGAATACATCTGTGATTGGTCCATAGGTAATTTCTACCTAAGATGTAACTCCACCCCTTCCTCCTCTTATGTTCTTCTGTGATGTGTGATGTACGAATACATCTGTGATTGTTCCATAGGTAATTTCTACCTAAGATGTAATTCCACCCCTTCCTCCCCTTGAGTTCTTCTGTGATGTGTGATGTACGAATACATCTGTGATTGTTCCGTAGGTAATTTCTACCTAAGATGTATTTCCACCCCTTCCTCCCCTTGAGTTCTTCTTTGATGTGTGATGTAGGAATACATCTGTGATTGTTCCATAGGTAATTTCTACCTAAGATGTAATTCCACCCCTTCCTCCCCTTGAGTTCTTCTTTGATGTGTGATGTACGAATACATCTGTGATTGTTCCATAGGTAATTTCTACCTAAGATGTAACTCCACCCCTTCCTACCCTTGAGTTCTTCTGTGATGTGTGATGTACGAATACATCAGTGATTGTTCCATAGGTAATTTCTACCTAAGGTGTGATTCCAAACCCTTCCTACCCTTGAGTTCTTCTGTGATGTGTGATGTACGAATACATCAGTGATTGTTCCATAGGTAATTTCTACCTAAGGTGTGATTCCAAACCCTTCCTCCCCTTGAGTTCTTCTGTGATGTGTGATGTACGAATACATCTGTGATTTTTCCATAGGTAATTTCTACCTAAGATATAATTCCACCCCTTCCTCCCCTTGAGTTCTTCTGTGATGTGTGATGTACGAATACATCTGTGATTGTTCCATAGGTAATTTCTACCTAAGATGTATTTCCACCCCTTCCTCCCCTTGAGTTCTTCTTTGATGTGTGATGTAGGAATACATCTGTGATTGTTCCATAGGTAATTTCTACCTAAGATTTAATTCTACCCCTTCCTCCCCTTGAATTCTTCTGTGATGTGTGATGTACGAATACATCTGTGATTGTTCCATAGGTAATTTCTACCTAAGATGTAATTCCACCCCTTCCTCCCCTTGAGTTCTTCTGTGATGTGTGATGTACGAATACATCTGTGATTGTTCCATAGGTAATTTCTACCTAAGATGTATTTCCACCCCTTCCTCCTTTTGAGTTCTTCTTTGATGTGTGATGTACGAATACATCTGTGATTGTTCCATAGGTAATTTCTACCTAAGATATAATTCCATCCCTTCCTCCTCTTATGTTCTTCTGTGATGTGTGATGTAATAATACATCTGTCTTTGTTCCATAGGTAATTTCTACCTAAGATGTAATTTCACCCCTTCCTCCCCTTGTGTTCTTCTGTGATGTTTGATGTACGAATACATCCGTGATTGTTCCATAGGTAATTTCTACCTAAGATGTAAATCCACCCCTTACTCCCTTTGAGTTCTTCTGTGATGTGTGATGTACGAATACATCCGTGATTGTTCCATAGGTAATTTCTACCTAGTATGTAATTCCACCCCTTCTTCCTCATGAGTTCTTCTGTGATGTGTGATGTAGGAATACATCTGTGATTATTGCATAGGTAAATTCTACCTAAGATGTTATTCCATCCCTTCCTCCTCTTGATATTTAGTTTATCTGTAATGTGTTATATGCGAGTGCATATGTCATTGTTTTATCAGTAATTTTTACTCCAGATATAAATCTCTTCCTTCATTCCTGAAAAACATTTTATGTAGTTAAGTTTTAATCCTTTATTAAAATTTATAATAGGAAATTTGTTTGTTGCGTTTAATTCCTATGCAAATACTTTTCTGTTGTATGATAAATATTTCTATGATTATGTTGGCTATAAAATAAAAATATTTTTATATTTGCTATTTCAGTTTTAAAACAATTTTTATTATAAATCCAAAATTTTTCAATGCTAGCTTAAGTATTTTTTTTCAACTAAATTATGGTGAATTAACAGAAGATATATGATGTATTAAAAATAGCAAAGGTTACTAAAATACTTCATTTATTTACTTATGATAATTGTTGTATTTTATTTGATAATTTTTTTTGTTCTTTTATGTAATAAATTTTCTAATGTATTCGGAAAATATATATTGCATTCAACTAAACACTCACTAAAACTAAAAAAAAATTATCTTAATTAAGTGTAATTTTTCTCCATTGTCTACCGCAATATAACTCGTAAAGTTTTATGTTTACTATGACGGCAGAGAAACACAAGCACATATGCCTGTACGTATATGCATATAGATATGTATATATCTCCCAATTTGCTCTAGTTGGAAATGCAAATCTCCAAACTAGAGTGAAAATTATAGCATATGAATGATTGGATCATTTGCAAGGTTTAATAACTTTCAAAGCATCTCATATTTTACCTTATCAAAATATATAGAGATAAATAAACAGAAATTAGATAACCTATATTCCTAGTCATTTCTCATGTAAAAAACAAAATGGCAGAAATGAATAAATCAATTAACATTCTCAAACACCATTTCTCCAAAATTCATCAGAAATCATTAAAAATTCATACATTAAAGCACTCAGGACTACTTCACTCTTCATAAGGAAAAATAAACGCATAAACTTAATGAAAGCTTTAAATAAATCAAAACCAACATTTAACTAAAAATAAGATATGTGAGATACAATCACATTAAGTCAACTGTCAAAACCACGAAGAATCCACCGCTATTACCGAAGCTGCAGAAAAAGAAAAGTCAGCCGATGAAAATAAATCTCCTGTGAAGCAGAAAATCATAATCATTAATCTTTTAAATCATACAGCAGAGGAAAAGATCTTTAACATAATAAAATAGTTAAGCATATAATCCAATGAAATGTCCATAAGAATAACTGAATGCGATTATCATTTACTCAACCAAATGTGTGGAACGTCATTTTGGAATTACAAATATCATATCTCATAAATTACTAATCAATCATTGTATATACTTTGGCCATTCAAGAAGCAGAGTGCAAAAGTTCTAAATTGTTAAATCTGCTTTAAGTGTGAGATTTCAAGCACTATTAATTTTTAGTATTCCTTATTTTATTTTACTTTAGAAAATCTTCATTGTAAATATCGAAATTTTATTTAAACTATATCTATCTTTAATAATTTTCTGAAATTCCTCCTCAAATCCTATGCTTATAGAGAAAATAGGTTGCGAACTGAAAATGTGAGGGCCTGTTCAGGACCTCACAGGCTCTGAAGCCCCACCAATGTAAAACTTCTCTTGAGTCATATAAAATTCTGAGCGAGTGTCTCCCTTGCGGGTTCCCGAGGGTTGTCACGTTGCATGCCTTTTTATAAAACGAGGTTATATCCCGATAACACATTGGTACAGTTCGAGGACCTCACACGCCAATTAATATCTGTATCTATGTGTAACTTATAGATGTAGACAGATGTCAGGTAAGGAAAAGCATGTGAACCGTTCCTGCTTAAAAAAAGCTTAGTTTCGAATTTTGTGTTTTTCTGTTTGTCTCACAAAACTAGTGGAATAGCATTCGATTACCTTTTGGAGTTCACCCGATCAAGTCAATGGGGCATAGAGAATTTAAATTCAGTTCTTCTTATTTATTTTTAATTCTTTTCTTCAGACCCGTTTGAAAAGTTGATTGTTTGACCACACACAATGCAAATAAATGCATAAGATACCTTCTTATCTTACCGACTTTCTTTGCTTTCTTTAATTATCCGTTTTTTAAATATATTGCCAACAAAAGATGTGATTGATGAAATGAGAATGATTATTCTTGAATACCGCACTAATTGGCTAGCGTATATTTACATATATATGAAAAAGTTTCCCATTTCTCAAAAATATATCAAAACTTTTCCATTGACAGAAAAAAGTACATCTCAGTGATATTTTTCTTTCAATGCTGTGATATATGAAAGTTCTTATTCCCAGTTTTCAGTCATGCATTATTATTTTAGTGCTCTTCCTAACATCGCAGATTACCTATATATATTTTCAGTTGATTAATTCTTTAATTTGTGAAAATTTCTGAAATAAATTGAAAACTTATATTTCTTGTTTCATTCAAAGTAAAATGTATTTGTCTTTCTTCGTGATTAACTTCATTGCCAAATGTTTTCCAAAAGCCTTGAAGAGGTTTATTATTAAATCTACATTTTTCTTGCCGCCGGCCAATTTGTCTAGTGGTCAGAGTTCCTAACAACGGATAGGAAGGTCCTGGGTTCGAATCCCGGTTCATGCATGGACGTACTTTCACTTTCTCTATAATGTCTTCGTCCTTTCCTTGTGTGCGTGAATGAAGAAAGAATGATGTTTACTCAATAAATGGGTCCCTATGGCATGTGTGAGTGTCCAATAGTTGCCCAACCCCTGTAGTGTACCAGGGGCAACGCCTCAGCGGCTAAGAGTTCGCTGTTTCTGGCCGGTTCCTTGCGTATCAGAGAACAATAGATTAATAGACTATTTTGCTGTTATAACTGTCTACAATCTGCCATTGGAAAAATTTTTTTTTCTTACCAATGATAAGGTTTGGAGTTTTAACTTAACTAAAAATTTTGCCATAGACATGAAAATCATAAATATATTTTTGTAGTTTTTTTGCAACAAAATATTTCTGCCGAATGATTAAGATCTGTAAATATCTGAATGTGGTACTTCCATGTAAGAAAAGTCTGTTCAAATATTAATAAAAGAAAACGAAATGTTTGATATATTTATATAAAAAATATAATAAAACATTTTTAATTTTTCAATATGCTTATGACAACACTTACTAAAACATATTAATTAATATATTACAAATATTATAAGTACTGCGATTTAGGATAACTTCTAGTGTGTTATAATAATTTAAACTTCAAAAAAATTCTGCATCGTAAGACCAAAGTAAATTTTAAAAAAACTTCAGAAAAAGCATAATATTTGATTTTAATTAAGAAATATTTACTTTAACTTGTGTATTATTTAACAAATTAGAGCTTTTTATTCTCTTTATGGCTGTTTGCAGAGTAATCTTATTTGTTTGGTACTTATGAAAGTTTGAGGCTTCCATGATAAATAGCAAAATGATAGTCCCCAAATCATCATCAGTTTCAGCGTTTTTACCGACCATTTCTTTTCGATTTAACTCTTTTATTTTCTATTTAATTTTTTATTCCTTAACATACATTTCACTTAATATCTTGTTTTGAAAACACTGAGCCTCTATAGTTTTCCGACGGGCAAATTTGATTCTATATTTTTCTTCCAACAAAGGCATTTTATGCCTCTCATTCAAACTTGTGCAAATGGATATGAAATTAAATTCTACAGGAATCGAAGTAGGTGGGCGTGGCAAGATGAAGAAATGTAAACTTTAAAGAATGGAACTGATAACTGGATTAGTTGGATCTAGCATTCCATTTGCAGTAATTATACAGTAACTGCATTTATTGTTGGGTTAAGAAACTTAATTCTACTTGAATTACTTGAAATTGGCTTGAAACGTACGCTTATATCATTATTCTGTCAAACCATTCTGATGTGGGTTGAAGTATTCTAAAGTTCATGTGGATATTTTTGCATTTTTATTGTTGAATTTTAAAGTGATATTCTGTACGTATTTTCGATTTTTATTAAATATGCTCTTATAGAAATACTACTATTGCAAAGTAATGCATGTCTAAGATGATGTAATAATGCTTGATAGAAGAATGTTATATTTTTTATTTTAGCGTAAAACGAATTTCGAATCATCAGATTGGTGAGTTGTGTTTCATTAATTTATTTTGATGTGGAATTTATAAGTTTGAATTTCAGGAAGTCGTTAACAACCTAATTTGAAGTTCTAATCGTATTCAAGAATACAAGAATATAGCACTTCTTAACTTTATGATATTATAAAACCCAAAGAAATTCTTTAATTGACTTAATTTATTGAATGTATATATTGAGACCACAGATAATAACGCGTAGAATGATATAAATTTAATATGATATGTGTCAAATCAATTTTCATCATTAAATAACTTTAAAGACATCATATGGTAATTATATGAAATTTATCTTTTTCATATTATCATTCAATATACACATATGAATTGCATGTATCATCATTTCATATAAAATAAAAGAAAGCATAATTAATTTTTCATGCATTTCTATCACAGAATATGCAAATAAAATGAATTTTCTCTTGTAAACAATTAAGATATATTTACCTACATTAGAAACGCATACGATTCAATTCCATAGAATTTACTGATAATCTTTCTTTAATAACGATAAAAAAATTGCGAGCAGCACAGTGTTCAAATAATTTAAAGCTATAATAACTTATATTTATTACAAAACATCGTCAAAAATTTCTTAGAATCTTCACATCACTTTAAATGACATGACAAATCGGAGAAATGTAACAATTTTAATTGTTATATCTGTATTAATTTAAACAATCAAACTTAAACTTCTTTTTAATATGTATAATGATTGTCACAGCTGTTTTATTTGTTTCTTTAATCAGCTCATTGAAGGGACAATAATGAACAAATTCTAAATCATCCCTTAGAAGATTATAAATTTTATTGTGTGATTCAATTGTTGAATTTAATGCCTATTAACATTTTTAATTGTTGAATGCAGGAATACAAAAATTTTAAAATGCATATATTATATTTAAATATCATCATATTTCTTTTTTTATTAGATATTATAAGATAAAATGGAAAACGTATTGATTCGTTATTCATATTAATTCGACATTAATTTCAGTTACTGTACTATTCTTAGGAAAACCTCTACTTTTATTCCAATTTATAAAAAATAGTTCTAAATTTATTAAAAATATAAAATAGTTATAAATTTATTAAAAATATATTTTTAAAAATAGTTCAAATTTATTAAAAATATAAAAATTTCTAAAGCAGTAAAAATTTAACTACTTTGATATGTTATGTCTTACTGAACCGAAACAAAAATATGATAAATCATACTTAACATGTCAACTTAATAAGAATTCTGTTCTTTATTTCGTAAATAAAATAAATAAAAAATATATTCACTAGTATTTGATTTACTATTTTTAAACATTTTTCTCGATATATGTTTGTTATATTAATTAGTATAAATTTTGTTAATTAGAATAAATGTTATTAAATAGAGACATGCAAAAAATATCTGTTTTTAAAATTTTCATTCACGAGCTATTTTTTGGAAATAGCGAAAAATATGTCACACATTTCTTTCTTTCTATATTCTCACAAAATTTTTTTTAACAATATTTATTTATTTATTATTATTTTTTTTTACTTTTCAAAAAATATTGCTTTTGAACATCGTTAAAGCGCTTTTGGTTCCTCCAGTTCGTTGTTATTCGAAATAAAACTGGAAAGCTGATGGAGAATCCCGGATTCAATATTCAACATGTAACTACTGGAATATGCAAGTTTTTCATAACCTTATACGATTGTTTTTTAGGTGAAATATCAGTTGAGATCTTATTTCATAGTGTAAAGGATATTTTTAGCAAAATAAATTTTTACATGTGTTAACCACTATCCTATTGACTGTTTGTTAGTTCGTTGGTTCGAATCATCACAACATGTAAAATAAATTTAAATTTTTTTTTTTTTTGCGGAAGTTAACAATGAATAAAATATTTCTTTTATTTTTTACTGTTTTCAATAGATGGCACCATAATACTCGTATTAGTTTCAAATATGTTATAAATTTATTTAAATATAACTCTGTGTTGCCATTCTGTTAATCTAATATATGCTTTTTATAAGAATAAAATAAGTCATTGAATTATCACCGTTCATGAAAATATAAATGTTGCCATACCACAAAAGCCAACTCCATTTACAAAATAACACTATCTCTACATCCCCACAAAAATTTTTTTCTTATCAGTAACTATCCCTCCCTCCTCATGGCGCAGAACCCGTACTGACATATCTCCTCCTCATGGCGCACAACCACTAAACTTCCTCCTCCTCAATGATGCAGAACCCTTAAACTTATACTACTGACCAGTTTGATGCGACGTGATTGATACGTCATTGGCGTTCAGTCGAATAATTAATAATTTATATGTTATTGTGAATAACTAAACAATACTTTTTTATATTATTAAATAGCTAAATTATTCTATAATAAATTTTTCATGCATTAATATTAATTAGATGCTGCTTTCTGCTTAAATGTACTAACTTATCCAATAATCCTTATTTATAATTGAAAAAAACATAAGCATTTTTATTTAATATAAGAATGTGTAGTAATTTTTAAAGATATGAAATATTTTTGTACTATCAAAATAGTAGTGAGTTTTATAAAGGAATATTTTATTTTTTATTTAAAATATTCATGAATATATTCTGATTTATATTACACACTTTTATGAATTATTTATGTACCTGATAAAATAGAAATATTAGTAAAAAATTCTGCTGCTTTTATAAGGGAATTTTTAACTATGACCATACATCTTTTTTCTTAAAAAATTATTTACCAGTGATTATTACTAGTGAGTAAATAACGTTTTTCTACTGATCACATACAACGAGATTAATAATATGAGAGACGTTTTCTATTTGCTTCAAAGCAAAGTTTTTACTATACAAAAATTGATAGCAAAAAATTTAGATTGATTTATACTTTTGTAATTAACGAACATAAGTTAAAGTTATAAGTTATATAGGTTAAAGAAGAAATAACATAAAATTAAAGTGTGTAAAAATATCTTGCTCTATTTTTGAGATTTAAATGATACATAAATATGCTTTTGTGACTTAAATTAGTTATAAATAAACGTTTCTTGCTTTAGTTATTCCTAAATTATTTACATATCTATTCAAATGGAAATATGTAAACAATTCTAATTAAAAAATGCATAAAAAATTAATTATTTTCAACAAATTTTCAATGAATCGATAACATGATTTAATTGAAATTAAATTAGATGAAAACAATGCAAATAAAATAAATAATAAAATGTTTTTATAAATTGACAGAAATTTAAATGTTTTTGTTGTTGTTTCTAGTCCCAGATAGTGTAGTTAAGCTAAGCCATCTGCATAAAACCAAAATTCATTAAAAAGTCTAAAAATAAATTACGAAACTCCAAAACCTCGTTCACAGTAAAATTCAGACAGTCAAGAATATGTCTCGGGGAGGCCTGATCATACCAGACATATATAAAAATAAAAATTTGTACTAATTTAACACACGCATATTTGAAAAATGTCTTTGTGTTATCAAGCTTTTTAAAAATATTTCCCATAGTTCTAGGTCACTGATTGGTGATTGGTTAAAGATTTTCTAGTTTCGTAACGATTATTTCAGCAGTTGACACTTTTAATAAAGCGTAGGACGTTAATGTATCAGAGCACAAAGATGCTGTATAAGCTGATCCTTAAACGAAACTCCTGTGCACAAAATGAGAGACATGCGCATAATGAGAGAGTGAACATGCGCATAATGAAAGAGTGAACATGCACACAATGAAAGAGTGAACATGCACACAATGAGAGAGTTAACATGCACATAATGAGAGTGTGAACATGCACATAATGAGAGAATCAACATGCACATAATGAGAGAATCAACATGCACTTAATGAGAGAATCAACGTGCACATAATGAGAGAATCAACATGCACATAATGAGAGAATCAACATGCACATAATGAGAGAATCAACATGCACATAATGAGAGAATCAACATGCACATAATGAGAGAATCAACATGCACATAATGAGAGAATCAACATGCACATAATGAGAGAATCAACATGCACATAATGAGAGAATCAACATGCACATAATGAGAGAATCAACATGCACATAATGAGAGAATCAACATGCACATAATGAGAGTAAAAACGCACATAATGAGAAATTAAACTGAAATTTCACTTAAGATTTCGAAAACCATACCTTTAAATGTTTTATCGAAAAATTCGGTCATAGTGTTTTCCTTCTATATAACAGCATTTAAGAAAAACTTTAATAAAATAAAATTTCCAGGTTTCTTGGAGCCATAAAAATGAAAACGTTTACCAAATACATCGATATTTGGTTAAAAAATGAAGCGTTTTTGATGCGTTGAAGACACCAAATTTTTATTTTTAGTAGTTTCTGATCATTTTTATATTAGTGTCAATGTGCAAAGATAATTTGAGTTGCCCTACTACCTTGAAAACTGTCCTAGACTTTTCATTAAGCACAAGATCTAGAAAGAAGTCATCAATTCTCGAGCGGGGAAGGAGGTCAGTGTTATGGAAAAAAAAGGAGACAGTAGTTGCTTAGTGAGCTAAATATCTGTTGCTCTTTCATGAAATGGGTGAAATGCATTTCTTTTCTAAATTCGGAAAGGCAAGTCATCGATTGTACAAATTTGTCTAGAGATGCTTTAAAGGACTAAAGGAACTCAAATTAAGCTTAAATATCCGAGTTTATTTTCATAAATTGTGTGATAAACTTTTTATTTTAGAATTTTTTACTCCTAAAAAACGTGGTATTTGTGTCGTCCACAATGTGAATCAACACTAACATTAAAATAATTGTTTAATTAACAAGTTAGAATAAATGTTAAATATCTTGAAAGTCAATATTTCCCTTATCCAGTGAGATAACTAATAATTATTTTCCATACAGTCCATCATTCCGATAAAAACTGCTTTCCAAGCCTTATCAAAGTTTTCTCCAATAAGACTAGTCAATAATATTCGAATAATGTACTACCATATTTCGAATAATACATTTTTCTTAAAGTGATTTCTTAGATTAGATAAAAGTGATATAAGAAATAGGTATTGAATCATTCATTACAGATGTTTGTTTTCTTTTAAGGGCAACATATTCACAAAAAGAAATTTTAGCACCTTGTTTCCTTTCAAAGACTGATAATTACTTATCATTCTTTAGAAATCACGCGGAAGGATAAGAAAACCACCAGAAAAGCATTTATCGTCATGTGGATGATAAAGTTTTTTCACTTGTTCCAAATAATCAGTCAAAACAGTTGTTTTTATATCTGTTTTAAGCACAAGATGATAGTTGGGATTATTTGCAAGCCATAAACAGACATATGGAATTATTTCTTGCTACCTGGTTAGACTAAATATCAATGATGCAGAATCAATCTATATATCGTCTGCACAAAATGAATAAAAATATTAAAAAAATATTTTAAAGGACATGTGTGTATTAAAGAGGCGATATCTAATCTCAGTGATGTAGTCGACATCCCATGTCTCATGAATATGATTGCTGATTCGTCTATTTCCCTATAAGAACGAGAACATTCCGATAAATGTTCCAAAGGAATGAGAGGAAATCAGTGGCTAGAAATTATGTCGGCCTGTATGCAGTCTTTTATTCGCGATAAAATTACTTTGCTGAATACGTCTTTCATTTGCTCAGTACAAGATTTTGAAGTTACAAGGCAACATAACCCAGTGCTTCCCTCGTTGCAGTTCAATAAAGAATACAGCCTCATCCCAACGGTACAGCTGCAAAATTACGAGGATGGTACGACTTGCCTACGACTTAATTTTCGCTTTAATGAAGTAGTAGAGAAAGATATTCTCGTCATTTGCCGTATCCATATCTTAAATGCTAATAGGGAAATAGGTAAAGTATTTAAAGACGCTTATTTATTCCAGAAAAACAACGTAATGGATATTTGGTTCTTTGAACAAGACGTCTTATGGGGTGACATGGAAAGTAAAATTCCTCAGTACTTACATTTCAAATTTTTTATTTCTGATGATCTTGAATGCTTAAATATGGGCTATACAGAAAACACTATAAATGAACTAGTATTTCCAAGCTTTAAATTCACAAATTTTGATCTTCCGAATGAAGTGTTTCGTTTTTACAATGAAAATGCGATCTTACCCTACGAACATCAGACAAGATATTCGAATGTCACAAAGTGGCTCTGTGTGCGATGTCTCCTGTGTTTGCCACGTTGTTCGAGAACAGTACCGAAGGCAGAGTCACCAATGTTCTCCTGGAGGAAGACCTGACTCGGATACTGTGAACCAGATGTTGATGTTTGTGTATACGGGTACAGTAAAAAAGATGGGATTCGAAATAGCTATGAATTTGTATTCTGCTGCCAACAAATATCAGATCAAATCTTTAAAGCTTATGTGCGCGGTAATTTCATTAAAATAAATTTGAATCACGAAAACTGTTGCAAAGTTCTGTACTTTGCAAATGCGGTCAATGATGAAAAGTTGAAAAAAACAGCTGTTCATTACATTTCAGTACACAGGAATGAAATATTGAATTCTTCACACTGGAAAGAACTGTTTGATAAAAATTTATATTTGGTTTTTGAAATGTTAAGGGCACTTGCTCCTTATCGTCCTTAAAGTTATACGAGCATGGAAGTAATCACAAAATGTAACCTTTCTTTGTAGGTATCAGTGAATCATTTTCACAACATATAGCTTCGTAGTTTGTCTATTAAAAAGTTGATTCGAGATAACATAAAAGAATTATTCCTTTTTAAACTTTGTACTATAAGCAATAAGTTTAGCATAAGTAATAAAATAAATATTTATCTTTTCCTTGTTATAAATAAAATGAAAGGAAAAGAGATATTATCTGAAATATTTTGATTACTCTGTTTATAAAACGAAAGAAAATTTAAATTGATAAATGTATACATATACATTTTTATGACTAATTTGTTAAATGCACGTAATTTATTTTTATCAACTTAATAGGCTAGAATTCTTTTTCTGTTTGACGTTACTTCATATTAATAGCTAAGCAATTTATTTAGTAAATTTGACGATATTGTAATTATATAAATTTGAAATTATGTGTTATTGAATTTGCATATTTCCCTGCACACAGCCCAGTGTTGGGCTCTACCAGTTTGGTAAAAGCAGTTGAGTGGGAGTGTTCATCATTAAAAATCACGGATGAGTACAAAATCCTTGACCCGCCTCCAGAAGAGGTACCATTTCTCTTGGAGGAAATTGTAGCCACGACCTATTTAATATGATCTAACCATTTTTAATGAAAATGTCAGATCTTCGGATAAGTTGAGATTCCAACTTACTTACTTCCGATGCCCTGTATAAATCAGGCCACAACAGCGTTAAAGTAGATGTCTGTAATTCTTGAAAAAAGTTGTAACGATGAATAATGCTTTGTTTCTTTGATGGGAATAGCGGTTCAATTAAAAAATATGATTCTCCAACTCAATCACATTATACCTTCAACCCCCACATTTATATATGAAGTCACCCTATTGAGGTTCTGCCTACCTAACTTTACGTACACGCACGCACACACACACACACACATACACACACACACACACACACACACACACACACACACACACACACACACACACACACACACACACACACACACACACACACACACACACACACACACACACACACACACACACACACACACACACACACATAATGTGAATGTAAAGTATTCAGCATCTTCTCTGTTTTTTCTTGTTTTATCATCCATGATTATTCTTTCATGTTTATCATAAACTGAAAATATTGCGTTCAATTTAATCATTGTTACATAATTTAATTGACAAACTACTGTATTAAATTTAAATCTAAGATTATTTTCAGCGTATTGCAGACTAAATAGCTTAATATACCAATAAATGTGTATTGGTATAAAAAAACCATAAATTTTCAAATTAAGGCAAGATATCATTCATTTTTAAGAAGAATGCTAAGCTAAAGAAATTTGATCTTTGTATTCTAATAGCATCACATTTTTATAATCAATTTTTAAAAAATGAAGCAAAGAACTTAAATTTAGGAAACTGAAAATGATACTGTATTAAAAGTGCATTTTGTAAACATCAGAGAAATAAGGATATTTATATAATTTGTGTATATAAAAAGTATTAGATAATTATTGTGACTTAAAAGAAAATATTAAAACACTGGAAATGTTAATTTCAAATTTTGCATGAAATCTGGAGTTTTAGAATATTTTCTTTAGTTAAAATCACTGTAAATATAAAAAGCCTAATATATAAAATCATATTTAAGTTATTATGGTATATCATCTATAATTCTCTTTTCCCTTGCCACTGAAGCTCAAAAAATCCCTATTCTTTTAACCTATATACTCAAAATGCCTCTTACAAACTCAATGTTGTAATAAGAACACTTGCATTTCTTATATTTTGACAGACTTCTACAATATTATTCTTGATAAGCAACAGCACTCTCAGTATAACTAAACGTTAATAATTAAATAGATATAATTAAGCGTTTTCCCATAAACTGTCATTTGCGGATTAATTTTTTCAAATTTTTTTCTGACATTCAATTTGGGGAAAAATGTTTTATGATGTATATGATATGTTCTTTGTATAAATTAATTTAGCTTTTGCTTAGTATATTACATAATTATTTCTTTGCATTATGGAGAAATATTTCAATAATTGTTTTTTATGATTTATTTACTACTAATAGTATTACTGTTTACATCTATAGATTTTTAAATGCAGCTAAAATTATTATAAATGTTTACTTTTCGTTTAACTGGACTGAACAAGCTTATAACTTGTGAACTTTTACTTTGTTCCACTTGCTTTGTCTGTAGTATGATGCAAAATTTATCATAGTTAAAATTATCGTAATATTTATCTTGACCACACTGTTGGCGAATGCTCTATGTGATCAATGACCACACAGCACAGATGCCAACGTCTGGAATGATGCCAAATTAGAGAGATGTGGACGACGAAATGGTACAGAATCATCTTCTCAGATGAGTCATGTTTCTGTTTATTCAGTGATAGTCTCCGCGTATGAGTGTGACGTTGATGTGGAGACTGGTTGAATCCTGCAGAAATTGGGAAACTCTCCACCAAATGGGCATCATGTTTTGGTCCGTCGTTGCGTACTATTCTAACGTTCTTTATCAGCAGTATAATTCGCACATCGCTCGCATCTGTGAACATGCCATGCAAGGTGTACAGCTGCTTCTCTGGCCTCCATGTTCTCCAGATCTCTCAAAAATCAAACATATTTAAGATATTATTAGACGCCATTTGCAGACTCTACCAATGTGCCTCCTTTAGAAGACAGACGCACTTTGGTTAATGGTTTTCAAGGAATGGAGAGCCATTCCTCAGGACGCAATGCTTACTCTCTTTAACACTGTGCCTAAACGTGTTGCTTCGTATATCACCGTACACGGTGGTCCTACAACCTACCAGCTCTACCATGTTCTTGCTTTACATTATGCGTATCATCTCGAAATACGGAGGACTTATTGTTCGTCGCCGTCGCCCTCATTATGTCGAGTTTCGTCATTTTTTAGCAACTCCTTCTTGGTTTTGGATTTTCAATGTCAGGCATATTATATGAATGTAAATTCATATTTATGTTAGTATGTATGTATGTAAACAGAAATATATTTTGAAATATCGAGTGGCAACAAGAACAATGGGCAACAAGCCGAAATAAAGTTTCAATGAGGAAAGGCTCTGAAATTTTATGTTCCTGCGGAAATTAATTTTAAAATTATTCTCTTTATTCTGGAGGACAATTATGTTAAATGTAGTGTTCAGTATTATCTATTTTTAAAATTTCTAAGTTATCAAGAAGACATTCTTATTACATGCTAGATCTTTGTGAAACGATAAATCGTGAAAAGTAGACAATTTTGAATAAGAAGTGATGAAGACGATCCAATTAGAAACTAAAAGGATGCTAAACGAAAAGAGAATTAAAGTGTTTAAAAATTTACGTACATATACAATTTCTTTTGCATACGTCGCCAAAAGTAAAATTTCATCCTTTAGGAACGAATTACTAAACATATGTCTCTCGATCTGCCTTTTTTATTTATCTACATTCATATATTTAACTTTGTAATGAAAAATATCTCTTTTAGAAGTATTTTCATTACATTGACATAATGATAACTAATAATTGCTACCAGTAAATTTTAATGATTAATATTTGCGCTTTTTTAACTTCACAAAAGAATATTTGACTGTGTATTATTGATGTAGATGCAGATTTTGAAGCAAATTTTCCATCAACGTTAAATTTAAATTGAAAAGCATCTTTCTATGACTAAAGTAATTGAAATAAAAATGAAATCAAGCAAAAGTATTTTTCCTATGAAAAGATAATTTCAGGAAATGAATAATTTTGATGCGGGATAATCTCGCTTATACATACAAATTTACCTCCTTATTATGCATCCCAGTTTTATCAGTTTTTAATGTTAGAATAAAACAGAATTCTCTTTGAACAAGGTCATTTTTATAAATTAAAAAGAAATAAAAATGTTGACTCAAGGAATATTTTATTGACATATGTAATCAGAAAATTAAATTGTTGATAGAATTTAATATATACATAAAGTGCTTAAAAGAAAACCACACTTTCACATTTTAATGTGTTATTATTTTTCAATGCCTTAAGAGTTTTACGCACATTACAATAAATATTAATAATCATTTGAAATTTTTAACGGTACAAACGACATTCAATTTATTTAATGAGGAATGTTTTAAGCTATTTTGCATAAAAATTACTTTTTCTAATATTTATTAAAGAAATATTTTCTTAATAAATATTTTGATATTATAAGATTTGGATTGCAATAGCATTGCGTCTTTAAAGATAATTATAAATGACTGTTGTAAAAACAATTATCTTTTATAATCGTTCTTTACAAGGATTTTCTTAATTACTAGTTATTTTTGCTGAAGGTTAGGAACGATTAATCAATTTAGAAAATTAAATGACTTCTTGTTTGAATGTATTAATTTTTAAATTATAATCACATTTTTCTAACTATTTACCAAAATTAACATTGCACATTTGACGCAATTAATATGCTGAATTTAGTAATATATAAAAAATAAACTTAGTAACATATCACATAGCATGATGGCATTAAAGGAAAATCACGAATTCAATGCTTAAAGTGTTGGTGAAAACGTTATTAGGAAATCAGTATGCATATCCACCCCGGACTATATGTTGCGTGTAATGATCAAGTTAAGCCAGTATTGTATGCTCATGTTTAATGCCTTGTAAATAAGCTGTAAAGTGTTGAATATTTGATGCAGTTATTAAATTAATAAAGATTTCGTGAACATTTTATTCCATTAAATAAAGCGTCATTAACAAGTATAAGAAAATAAAAATAAATTTGAGCAAAACAATAACTTACATTGAGAAATAACATGATGAAATATGCTTAATGGTAAATTTGAGAGTTAGATTATTAATACAAATTACTATATCAGGAATTAAAAGTTAAATTTTTTGCATACAATGAATAGAAATAATGGTTTATCCCTATAAGTAAAGAATGGTTGTATAATTCAATTATTGAAATAACAAATTCAAATCTCAGTCACATAAATATAATCAGGATTATTATAATATTTTAAATTTATATTCAATTACAAGAAATTTTAAATAAACTTAAAACATAATAATTAATCTTTAAAAATATTTGAGGTTATCAAATTACTTTTATGTTTTTGGGAGAAAATTTTACGGTTTTTCGTAATCAATGAGTTATTTATTTATTACATCGTAATGAATTGAACATTAATTATTCTCCATTTTTGTAAGTGCTTATGATTTCTAGAGAAATGTAGAATTAATGAAAGAAACAAATTATAAAACAAATATTTATGAGCATTTGAAATTAAGTGCATTATACTAAACCAAGTTTTTTTTATGGAAGATTTGAACTATGTCAGTAAAGATAAAGTAGTTTGAAATATTTTTAGATTATTAAATCAATAACCAAGAGCATGAAATAAAATCAAGAACTTGAAATAAAAGCAGTGAACATTACAATTACTAAATATTTTATCAATGAATATCATCTAAATATATTTTGTAAAATTAGATAATTACAAGAAATACATTTTTAGTAATCTTACTTACAAATTTTTAAATTAATACTTGTAATATATATATATATATAAATATATATATATATATATATATATATATATATATATATATATATATATATATATATATATATATATATATATATATATATATATATATATATATATATATATATATATATATATATATATATATATATTATATATATATATATATATATATATATATATATATATATATATATATATATATATATATATATATATATATATATATATATATATTATATATATATATATATATGTATATATATATATATATATATATATATATATATATATATATATATATATATATATATATATATATATATATATATATATATATATATATAATTTATTTTTTCTTTATATTATCCATAAAGTGACATCTAATTGTGAAAGTTTTCATGTGTAAATGATAACTTTATTGTTTAAATTAATTTTAATTTTGGAATTATACAAACACTATAATGTACTCAAAACCATGTAATGATTTTAAAGTGCATTGAAATATTTCAAAATTTATTTAAATAGCATTATTTGTCTATTGATGCATTAAGAAAATTTTTTTCTAAAATAAAGCATAGAAAGAAACATAAAAATCGAAATAAAAATATATGTAAAGTTGATATTACGTTTATGTAAAATTAAATTTTCTTAAAGTTTAGTTTTTACAATATGACATTCATTAGTTTTTACAATATGGTATGCATATCGTTTAAAAATTTGAATTATTTTTTTAAACCAGAACTATATATAACAGGGTTTCTAAGTAACTGCCTAATTCTATCAAAGTAAAATATGCAATATGCATTAAAACGTGCTATAAACAATAGAGTACTTTCATAATATATTATTTCATAATATATTAGCATTATTTTTGTTTAATTTCTAACATATAGTTTTCTTAGATCAGTGAAATAAAATGACTTCAGAATAAATGAGTGGAAGATATTTTTTTTATGATGCATTCATTATTTTTGTTAATTTAATTTCTGTCTTTTAATTCATTATATTTTTAGCTGTACAATAATCTTAGAGATATTTGTTCACCAAAGTGAAGAAAAGATTATAAAAAATATTAAAATTTCTTTTTGAGATTAACTTAAGTTTAAAATTAATATCCAAGTTACTTTGATTTTTGTATCCTCATAGTTTTCTTAAAAGCTATTGATTTGATGATATATGTTTAACGATTGAGAATTATTTGTTCTTATAATTTTTTCAAACAGCCCACTTGAAATGGAACACATTAATTTGAAAACTTTGAAAAAATTTTCTGGAATGGGACACAATTTGAAAACTGAAATGATAGAAAATGAAATATTTTATTTTGCTCTTTTTTATGTGATAAAATACCTTTTTAATATTAATTCATGGTGTAATTTAAAACATTTTTTATGAGAAATTTATTTTAAAATATGTATTTATATTGATTGTTTGATTGGTGTTGTGTCCATGGGGAAAACCATATATGACCATGAATGCGCAGAGCACAGAAGGCTATCTCTTTGTTGTTTTCGGAGCATAAACTCTTTCCTATATCGAGAAAGGGGAATTCCCCCAGCTTAACCAGAGATCCTAAAATGGCTGGGCAGTCAAAAATGTCTCTTGGTGCCAGTGGAATATTATCGCAATGAATGCAGAGACGATAGTTTCTGTTGCTATCTCTCTTGATCTTCAAATCTCGATAGGAATAGGTTCTAAGGCAAGTGATAGTTTTAGTGAAGTTTCTATTTGCGTTTATTTCACAATTCTGATACATTTATATTTAATTATATATACAGCATGATTAAAAAATTAAATTTTAATCTAAGTTTTGCAATTATTTATTTTATCAGAAGAAAATATAAGTAAGAGAATAATTTCTGATTAAGAACTAATGGTATATATATATATATATTTTTAACTGTGCATTATAAAATTATTGAGATAGCATAATTTCAAACAAATAAATATCAACGGCAAATTAATAAAAAAGTTTGCTAAGAAAAAAATTGAAAGAATCATTCATTAAATACGAAATAACATAACATTCTTAAGTGAAAATTAGATTTATGTAACATCTGAATTTTTATTTTACTGCTAAATTGCTTTTGAATAATGTCACCGTAAATTTTAATTGGAAAATCAATATTTTCTTATGCGGCTCATGAAATATGAATTTTGTTAATATTGTTGATGGATATAGTTAAAAAATAAAAAAATGTATAATAATATATAAAATCAAAAAATAAAAATATAGCTATTTGTAAATAAATAATCAAGTAATTCTTTATGCTTAAATGACTGAAAAAACATTAATTTATGTTGAAAATTCCTATTATAAGTATACACTCTAAATAAAATTTATGCATTTCTGCCTTTCAAAATGTTTCAGAAAAGAAACAAATACAGCTTCAACCATGCAAAAAAATTGTTATAAAGGAAAATATAAAAGTTTTCACCTCTAGTAAACTCCAGGAATTCGGAGAATGAGAAAAAAAGAAAAATATTAAAGTCAAAATCAGCTAGTAGAAAAAATATAAAACAAAATGGGATAAAGGGAAAAACTTTACTTTTGGGAAACATTCTTCTCAAAGAATATTATGAAATAGTTTCAGTTTTTCCAGGGTCTATTAAAATATGTAAGTAGAAATACAGGTCAGCTATTTATTATTTTTTTTTTAAAAATTTAATAAATTTATTTTTATTTCTTTTAGTATCACGAATTCTAAAACGTTTTAATTTAATAATACCCACATAATTATTTTCATTAAAATATTTTGTGTATTTTTTGTTAATAAGAATTTAATCACTTACATAAAATATTGGTAGGAAGAAATTCAAAATAAATTATATTTATTTAATAAAAATTAAGACTAATATAACATTAAGCGACTTATTGAAAAGATTTTGAATAAGAAAGAATTATACCTGGTTGACTGTGAAACTAGTGACATACAAAATACACAATATATAATTGTGTTTCTTCTAAAAGAAGATATATTCAGAAGTATAAATTTTCAACCTATTTATAAGATGTTAAAGCTTATTAAATTGTGTGTCATAAATTTATTTAGAAAATAAAAAGTAAAAATAATTTAAATCTGCTTAATAAACATAAGAAATTAAGTTCAAAAAATGAATAATAAAATGATATAGCCTAGTCAAAACGTACTTAATCATATAGCAAGGGCGTTTCTGTGAACAATGCTACGTAGAAATGCATCATAAAATATTATATTTTTCAAATAAAATTGAAAAGTTTCATAAATACATAGCATACTAAAATATACCACGAGAATGTTTTTCAATGAAATTTAAAACCAATGTTATCGTATTTTATGATGTAAATTCTATGAGAAAATGCTCTGTTGATTATTAAATTTATTACTTGTATATCTTTCTTTTTTAAAATTTGCTTAATCTATGTAGGAAAAGCGTTTTAATTTTAGCAATGAATGATAATATAATTTTAGCAAGAATATTGGAAATTAGTTTGTGTAGGAAAAGAATATTTAAATAATATATAAATAAACATTATACAAAATTAATTACTTAAAATGTAATTTAGAAAGAAATTTGAAGTCAAGCATTTTTAAAAAAATATTATTTTAATTCTCTCTTTCATGTTATACTTATCAATAATTAAAATTAACTATATATTAAGTGTATAAGTATTAAAAGCATTAACTCTGAAATTTAATCAAATTTTATATTTCATAATATTTTGTAACAGACACATTAAATTATGATAATCATTTTTCATAATTAATGAAAATATTTATGTTATGATATTTTTTGCATACCTTTTGGATTTTTTAATACAAATTTCATTTTCTGTTATGATGTTAACGAAAGCTTGTTTCATTATCATAAATTTGAAATTGAAATTAAATTAATTGAAATTTAAGTAAAATATATTTAATTGGATGATAATAAAAATATTCAAATCACGCTTAAAAGTCATTTCCTTCATAACTTAACATAGAAATTGATATAGAAACATTTATAAGAAAGATAATTGCCTCAATGTACATTAAGCAACGTATCAAATTATAAAAAAATTTTCTCGGTAAAAATTTTAAAATATTCAGATTAATACCATTCAATTTTTGAAAACAGTTTTGAACAAAAACTTTAAATGATTTATTAACTGTTCCCCAAATTCAGTTTTGAATTATTATTTATTCATAAAATATTGATTGAAAAGTTAAGTCTGAGAAAATATGATATTAAAGATAACAATGCTTTCAATTCTTTATTTATTCTTGTAAACTTTAATATAATTGTATCTTGTATACTTAAATTGTTTTAAACCAGCAATTTTTATAGTAAAATATATGATAATCATTTCAAGTAATGTCTTAAATATTTTAATTGCATTTTCGTCATAGTTTTAATATAGAAATAAAAGTTGAATATAATTAATTTTATTGCAAATTGTTTAAAAACATGATTCATTTCTAGAGCATAGAAACACTGTCTTAGTTTCAAACGACATGATCAAACCCTGGGAAAACAGATGTGTAATTTTTTTTGTCACTTTAAATTTAAGAGTTTTCTCTCTTTTTCTTTCAAACTATGATGTCAGAAAATAAAGGAAAGTATGTAATAAAAGTTTACAAAGTTTTTTTTTTTTGGAATGGATGGGTGGTCTTGAGAAAATTTCAAGAACATTTGTGTTCTATGATATTTTTTATATGTAAATTTGACCAGTCAGGATTGAGGGGGAGAGATTTCTGACCTATCCCATTGAAGTATAGGAGGCATTACAAAACTTTAGAGAACCAATGGTGTAAAGAGGAGGAGCCAAGATGAGAATTATGAAGAATTAATAACGGCATCTAAAAAAGTAGAAGGCACAGATAAAAGGGGTCCACGTTTGAGGACTGGAGCCTCAATGAGAAGAATGAGAGTAGCTGAAAGATTGTAGTTGTAAACGGAGTACAACTGCCCTGTCCAATAGGAGCCCTGTCTCGACTTTCCTGAATGGAGCCCTAATACTTACGACAAATAGATGAGGATAAAAATTTAAGAATTTACGAAGAAGAGTCGACGCATTCTGATGAGAGATAGCAAAGAAAAAAGAGAAAGCTCATGAGGAATGAGTAAACCAAGCCAAAAGCTGAAATCTCAGAGGATGAAAATGGAAAGTGAAGATGTCGAGTAGAGGACGGGAAATGGATTAGAAAAGAGAATCATCGACACTCAAGAGCGGCGAAACCATTGACGATAGGAGACACTACAATACAACTTCTGAAAGGAGTGAGCCTGATCTCTCCTTCTGAATCCACTTGGTCAAATTCAGTTATGATATATTACTGTGCAAATGTCACAAAAGAAATTTAAAGTTAGAATTTGATCAATTATTTAATATAGAATGATAATTGTTTAATCTAGATAAATGTAAACTTCTCTTGTTATTTGTTTGCTAAAATGAATTATTAAGTTATATTTGTTTTGAATCTTTATCTCTATCATTCAATTATTTGAAACGAATCTGGGTTTTACTCGGAGTTTTTGTGGAATTACCGAGTTTCACCACACGACAAACAGAAAATTATGTCAGTACGTATGAAATAATTACACGCAGAACAAAGAATGTTTTATCATAAATTATTATTAATGTTATATACTTGTCCATAATTATTGGAAAACAGATATTTTATATTATTTTCTTTTCATTTAAAAAATTATAGCAATACATGAAATAGAGGTAAAGTGAATAAAATTGAGATGCATAAACAGATTTAATCAAATATTTTAATCAGTCAAACTCAATAGTTAGGATAGAAATGTTTTATACGGTTTTAATTCCACATTAGGAAATATAAAATGTGGGTTTGAAACTAAACTTATATTTGTTTATTTATTTCATGAAAATATTCTGTCAATGTGTTTAATTAAAATTTTAAATACGATGATTATATTTACAAATTATGATAATATTAAATATTGCAGAAATTAATTTCACATAAATTGATTATTTAATTACATTATTATGCAGTTATATTAATACTTATTCATAAAATGAGAGATAGTGATAAAAAGTTTCAATTTATTTTCAAAATAAAATTTTTTCATACTATTATCTGTGCATAAATTATTCATCCTCGTCATGGTTTTAATGAATGATTACATAAATTTAAAGCAAAGGCTTAACAAAATGCATTTCATTTTTCAATAAATTGTTTTTTTAATTTCCACAAATTTTTATTGAAAGTTTAATAAGGCTGATCCGAAGAAAAATTTCATGAAAGAAATTAAGCTTTGTTAAGTGAACGTTATAAATGAAAAAGCTATTTAAAATAGTTTATGAAGGAATTTAAGTTTTTATTCAGAAAAAAATTAAAAAAGCTTTTGTGTCAATCAGAAAAGATAAAATAAAAAGTATTGCCTAATCGGCTGAGTATTTCGATATGAAATTCTTAAAAACTGAACATTAAATAAATGAATTTCTCATGATGAAAATAATTTGAGTTTTCACATGTATATTAGTATTATAAATATTTTGGCTAAAACACATTATTTGCATTATAATACTTATATACAATATGTTATAATTATATACATAAAAATAACTGCATACTTTTGTTTTTTACTAAGTAAAATAATATTATATTTATAAATGAAATATTTTATTGCATATAAAATACACATGTATGATAAATTTATGAAAAACCAGATACGAAAATTAAAAGAATTATATTGCCTTGGAGAGAAACTTTGGATACTGTGGGGAATATGAAATCGAAAAGAAACTTCAAATATGAGATTTGTTGATTTTATTACTATGCTAGTTTGGTATTATCTCAAAATCCCTAAATTAATATAAATGAAAAGCATGTTGCTTGTTATCATACTTGACGTATTTTACTTCCGAAATATTGCGAATGATGTTATATAGAGATCTTTGAACGATGGGTAATTGCTAATTTTTAAAGATATGGAAATGAACTTTATAAAACCATACAGAGACATTTCTGGAATCTTAAAAGGTAAATGTAATTATTATTAATACTTTTTATATTGCCAGTCAGAAAATGGGATTTAGTGTTATGGACATTATTGATTATTTAATACAATATACTAATAAAATCGTTAAACAGAAGACATGTGCAGTTTGTTAAGAGGGTAATTATATGACATTTGGTTGTAATTAAAAGAATTTTTCACATTTTCCATAACTGTACAGTTAATAATAGGCTAAAATGATACTAGAGGTTAAAAATATTCTATTAGTGACATCAATTAACAAAGAAAACATTCTAAAATATTCATGAGAGTATCAATTGAGAAATATGTTCCTATAACAGTTTTGTATTATACGACTCATTAGACAATATAGTGCTAGTGAATTATGCTTTTAAGGCGTGGTAACATTTCATAAAGTCTGAAAGAGCTTTCTACATGCATTTCACAGGCAATGGTATGAGATTGTAGTATAAGATACATGAAGACATGTTTAGTATAATTTGCTATTTTTAGTACCACTCACTATATTAGAAGGAGTAATATTTTCCATTAGTAATTGATTTACAAGAATGTAATATGAATGTTATATACAATTGAAATACAAATTTTTCTTACTAAAAAATATTAATTTGTATCAAACGCCTTAACAATTTAGTGAAACACGAATAATTTAATTCCTTTTCATTGTTGTTGAATATTTTAGAGTCAAATGAAACAAGAAAAGCAAAAGACAAACTTTCTAATTTTTTATTTGATGCACACCCTGAAAAGTTTTCAAAAATATTATTCTTATATTATATATTTTTATTAAACAATAAAAATCTTTAAGAAGAAAAAATTTTTTTTTGTCTTTTATTTAAATGTGAAGAATAAAACTCACATTAAGTTCCAAAAATACATAAAAAAGAAACTTTAAGATAAATTTAATGTATAAAATTGAATACAATATCCATAAATTACTCTTATTTCTTGATGATTTCTTACAAAAAATAAATGTTGACATTTTTAACCAATCAATTTCTGTTATTTGTCCTGTTTTTATAGTTACAAGTTTCCTTGAAAATAAGAATCCTTAACATCTCTAAAATTCTCAATATTTCTTTCCGTCATGTTAAAAAAAAGATAATAATTACTTTGTAGAAAGGGAATTACTTCCATTAAATAGTTTTGGTGTAAACCAGATTTAATTTCTTACTTTATTTGTGGTCTATGTCTTCCATTTATATTCCTTAATTACCATTTGATTTATAAAATTTTCACACTAAATGTGTTTATGAATTTAACGAATAATGAATGTACAATTTAATTAAAATAATTAATTTTATTTTCATATTATTGTTTTAAATATAAATTTTAATTTAAAAACTAGAAAATATTTTGTTACATTTTATTATGTCATTAAAAATATTTTCCAAACATAAATAAAAATGAGTAGTAATAATGTCTAGGTAAATGAGGTACATTATAAATCTTCAATAAAAATAATTATAGATAAATATTACTTTGAACATGCTTTATTTGTGCTGTGACATCTAAGCAATTGTTGTTTCGAAAACTAGAAGAGTATATAATTATTATTTTTAATATATATATTTTACAAATATATATATAAATGACTGAAACTATTTCATGATACGGAAACCTTATTAGTAACTTTTTTGTTGAGATATTTGTATTGATTTTGTTGAAATCATCTAAAGAATGTGTGTGTCTGTCATAATCTGATAATTTCTTTAAAATAATTTTAGATTTTAAAAATTTTTTCCTAAATATTTGAGGAATATGTAAGTTGATCTACTGTAATTACAACAAAAATTATATTTTATTGCTTACTAAATATTATATTTTAATTTTATGTAAATAAGAAATGGGAGCTCAATTATTTTATTGGAAGCAAATAGATATTATTAAAATAAAATACTTATTAAAATATACAGTTAAATCATTAAAGAAATTTAGAGAATAATTGAAGAATGTTTTGTAATTTTCTACCTATAAACTTGCAGTAAAATAAGTATATGATAATAATTAAAAAATGTTTTTGAAGACATTAATAATTATCTTATAATATCAAATTATATTAATTTTAAACGTAACCTTACTTATTTTAAAATTCTCAATTTGTTGCAGAAATTAAAATACCGAAAACAATATTCAGACTATCAAAAGAGAAGAGTAATGTTCAAAATAGAGAGAATGTAAAGAAAAGAGTAAGAGAAAATCTTTTATTTATAACCACATCAATCTCTTCTTCTGAATGAAACCAACGTCCACGTAAGTTCTTTTTTAGATTAAAGAATAACCCAAAGTCGCACATAGCTAGATCAAGTGAATACGGCGGATGTTCGATCACTTTAATTTATTTTTGTTTAAGAAATTCAACTGTTAATCCGGCTGTATGTGCATATGCATTGTCATTGTCAAGTCCCCTAACATTCAGTTCTTGTGCAATTTCTGGAAGACATTTAGTGGATACCAGTTTGCTGTTACTGTCGTCTGTCCTTCCATCTTGATGGCTTAGATCAATCCCGTACTTCTGAAGAAAGCGGCATACATAACTTTTTTCAGTGCGAGTTGTTTTTTCATCTTTCTCTGCGTGGGATCATCTTCAAAGACCCATACTTTGCTTTCTTGACGTGTTGGAACGTCAAAAACGGTATGTACGGTTCATCACCTGTTACAATTTTAGAAATGATGTGGTTGCCACCATCATTTAGCAATTTAAGAGTTTCTTTACTGATTCTGACACGATCCTCTTTTTAGTGCTCAGTTAGATTATGGGAAACCCAACGGCAAACTACTTTTTTTCATATGTAATTCTTCATGAATGATTTTGTGTATGGCTGCAGATCCAATGTTAAGTTCCTTCTGTACCATTTGATAGGTACATCGATTATCATTCATTAATATTTTTCGTATGGCAGACACATTACTCGGGATTACTGCCGACGGGGGCCTTCCTGTGTGTTTTTCATCCTGAAGAAATTTGCTCTTCTAAATTCTCTAAAACATCTGAATACAGTAGCACGAGCTGGAGATCCATCACCAAATGCTAATTGCAACCGAACGCATTCGTGGACAGTAATAGCGCGAAAATGTTCTCGCGTCAACTCTATTTTCTCTTTTGTTTAAAATTTATTCTACGCTAAACAAGTTGAAATAAGTCAATTAAAAATCATCTTCTGTGTTAAAATGCTTTGTATTTTAATATTAAACGGTTATTTTTATTTTGTAAATTGTCGTCTGGGCATAGCTCAAAAATTTCAGAGTAACCCTCGTATTATTTGATAATTTGAAGATGTATTTTTCTTAGTTTAAATACTTAAATAATTAGAGCATTTTAAGCTAGAGTTTATCACATTTAAATTGGTTAGCCAGGAAAAGTGTATGTTACAATATATCATTCATTTAACTCTGGAAAGCATCCCCATGGAAGAGGCTTAATATATCAGAATGTATTTGGGTATTATTGGGAAAATAATAAATATGTTGCTTCGATTGTATATAACAGGAATGGCAACATGTGGTTCGCGAGCCACAATTGGCTCTTTTAAGAATTATTTGAGTCTCTCGATAAATGTACCCAGATTCCCTTTTAGTTTTGTGTTATTATATTTTAAGAATTTACTATCATTCCGTTTTGTGCTCCAAAATGCCTTTCAAATTATTGGCAGCAAACATGAAAGACTAAGTGCAACGTTGGAACAATTTTCATTTCCGCCCAAGTTAAAAATATGATTCATAGAAAACTACACTAACGAACCCAAACAATGCCTTTATTGTCTGACTCCAGACTGATTTTGAATTAGGAAGCTTTCATTGTAACGGACATTGTGCTCTGGAGCAAACATTTATATAACTTTTGCTACAGAACAGATATAATTTGTAATATGAAATTTTTGGTAAGTTAACTATAATTGCTTCGTAGTATGTAACACGTGTTGTTAGTGTTTATATGTCACAAAACATGTATCTTCTAAATTTTTTATTTCCAGTTTTTTAAAAATATTGCGACAGAGAACGAAAAAAAATGACCAAAAAAAAGGATGTAATAATGAGTGGGAAGAGAATTTCTTTTTTTATTGATAATAAAGAAAAATCATGATGTTTTATTTATTGATTATACTGTCAAAAATTATATAACTGTCGATTTACGTCGACATTATGAAACCAATCATTCTTAACTTTCTATTCAGTATCCATCAAAATCCAAATAAAGATCAGATAAATTTGCTTCATTAAAATAAAATTTAAATATTCAGTCAATTTTGATGACCCCAATCAAGCTAATAATGTGGTTGAAGCCAGCTTTGTAATTGCCAGTAATATTGTTAATGCAAAATGCCCGTGTGTAGAGTTTATTAAAAAAAACTTATAAGATGCACTTAAAGTTTAGGATCGAAATAATATAGCATTGCTCCTAATTGTTTCGCTAATTCCCATCTCGAGACACACAATCGAACGACGCATAACTGCAATTAATAAACCTCTTGAATTTAATTTAAAAAATGATTTGAAGAACAGTACTGCATTCAGCTTAGCTTTTGAAGAATCGGCAAGTATCACAGATCTTCCACGATTCATAGATTTTGTTTCACCTGACTTCGTTATAAAAGATGTTAGTTGCCGTAATTGGAGCAAACCTGGCAGATTTATCGTCATATAGATCAATGCTTCAATTGAAGGTTTGCCTAGAAAAAGGAGTACTCGTGGCCACTACTGTGCTTCGTGATTTTTTTTGGCGATTACTTCGAATTCCAATCATCATTTGGTGCTTTTGCTCGGCCACAGTTACCTATAGTGTAAAGTCTACTGACATTTCCATCATCTGGGAATCTTTGTGTCACAGCTTATAGATGACACTTAGTGTAATTTCGAATCACACGGCTGTTGTGTGTTATCTGCATTTGCTAGCCTTCCAGGTGATACTGTTTAAAGCATCATCCACATGACGAGGACTGCATAGTGCATATGCGTTTGTGGCGCTCAAGGCCATATGAACCGTTTGTGAACGCAATTTTTTCTTTGACACAGGTCCTTATATAACTTACTTATATACATCAGTAGATGCCTTATTGTAATTTGAATATAATGCTTGACTATGTGTGCGATATTTCCACAAGTGTCATTTTTTCTTTCAAGTTTGATTTGCTTTCGGATTATCCTCAATTTATGGACAAGTGTGTATTTTATATGGTCTTGAATGTTGTAAATTCATATTTTTCTCACATTCGAGGACACATTAGTGTATTTGGTAATGAAAATGTAGGCCAGTTGACTTAAGAAACAATTTTTCTTAATATTGATCTTGTGTTATCTTATCCTTAATTTTTCTAGAAACATCCTGCTCGAGAAAAAAACTTTGATCAATTGGAATGCAGAATACATCGTACCTTCAATGGCACAAGAGACTAAAATTTTTCACCAGTATTTTTTCGGCGTCTGAAACGTAAATATTTTTCATAAGTTCTTAACTAAATTTGACTAAAGTATTAAATGTTGAAGAGATTTATAGAAGTTCTTTTTAGTTAGTTTTAATGGTCAATGGATTTTGTGTTTGTGGCAACGACAACGACTTGGAAGATGTTAAAAATATTTACTACAATGCGAACTGCTTACAAGTGACAGAACATTTTTAGAAACGAATTAGGAGTATCTCCATTTGTTGGTCACAGGTGGTTTCCGCTCTTTTAGAGAGTATTGAAGCGATTATTTTTTTGATGATTGTAATTTAAATTTTTAATTTTTCTTTTGTTCTTCTTTTTAAATACATTTTGGTGAGAATGTAATCATTTTTGTAAGTTTCGTGATCTATTTTGTGAAAAATTAGAAGTTTTTGTTTGGTATACTTTAATAAAAAAATAGTCAAAATATGACGTCTTTCTTGCACTTTTAATTGAAGACAAGAAATTGAGATGTGTTTCTTAAATGAAAGTAACTCAAATGTCACGTGTATAGAAAAAATGCTTTAGCTCACTTAATACCTCAAAAGATATTTTTTAACATTTTGTTTCTTGGTATTATTTTACATTCAAATTAATTATCGTAGCTTATCAATTTTGTAAGGACTTTTTATTACACTGTTATATGAACTTTGTAAATATTTAACCATTATTAATTATTCTGAAAATAATTATTGTATTACACAATTTTTCACTGTTAGTGTAGTTGTTCTTTAGTCATTTAAAAAGTTTTCCAATAAATGAAACATTAAGACATGTATAAATTAAAGAACAAAATATTTTGTTCAAAAACATAAATTAAAAAATTTGTTCATTTAAGAACAAATTTTTATATCTTATAAATTACAGATTCAACAGGACATCAATTTGCCGCTAAGACTTCGAACTTAATAATTCAGTTTGCTATTAACATAAATGTAAGGTTTTGCAACGTGTATTGTTGTGGGTGTATATTTCTTCTCGCTTAAACTTTCATGGTTTTTACAACATAATAGTGTATCGAAAAGCTAGAATCAAATAATTATTCTAATCTTTAAAGATAAAAATATAAATTAACTGGGCTTTAAACAAAATTTATTTATAATGAAGCCAAAATTTGTTAATTTCAAATTATTTATAATGCATTAATCTGACTAAATTCAAAATATTTATGCAGTGTTAAAATTTCAATAAAAATTATTTTTGAATTAATAAATAATTTTTGAATAATTTTTGAATAAATATATCTTCCATGTATTGATATTTTGAATGGAGGGCTTATAAATTTTATTGTTTGATGGAGAAAGAGGAATGCCTTGTTATTAGTTATCGAGCTAATTATGGATATTATTGTACACTTGATTTCAGTTTTTTAAAATATATATTTACATAATTACCCCTTCATTGAAAGTTTACTTCTTGTGTTTACTTAAACCTACCTTAAACTATAGATTTTACTTAATCTAATAAAGTTATTATATCAAGAATAGTTATACTGAAAATAGTTAATGCTTTAAAGCAATAATAATATGTTTAAAAAAATTCATTAGATGCCACAATCAAGATTTTTATCAAATGCATACTTAATGGCTATGAAGAAGATTTTTTAAATCAAGTATTACAAATGTACGTGTTAGCATTAGGTTGTTCTTATTTTAAAATCTTAAATTTAATTCTATTAATTAATTTAATTCTATTTATTAATTGAATTTAATTTAATTAGTTTACTAATATAATTAAAGAAAAATTTATAAATAAATTTAGACTCTAAGTATTTAAACGTTATTTTAGTTTATGAAAATAATTGCTTTGTTTTTTTTTTTTGCATAACTAATTTCAAGAATGGAATAAATTTTGAGTAAAAATGTTACTTTCTTTTAATACTAATTTAGTTATGTTATAATTAAAATGTCATAAAATCATCACTATAAATTTTTATAAACTATCTGTAAATTATAACATGAGAAATACATTAAATAAAGTTATATTTTTATTTATTTAAAATTTTTGGAAATTTTTAAGTTAATATCCCTGTTTTATGTTAAAAAAATGTGTCTTAATTATAAATTTTAAAAATTTTTCTCCGCATAAAAATTAAAAACATAACACTTTAGCACTTAAAATTTTGAAATACATTGTGTATAGTATTGGTTTATCACGCTAAAGAAAAATATTCACACAGAATTTAACTAAAATAGATTTTTCTCATAAATTTTATGAGACATGAAATTTGAGAAATTTGCTAGCTCGAAAAAGATCTTAAATGTTAAAACTTTTTATTAAATATTAAAAGAAATTTATATAATACTGCATTACACTTGTTTTTATACGAATTTTCTTTCTTGGATTTATATACCATTGATTTGTAACATCTAAATCTAAGAAATATCTGCTTACAAAATTAACTTGATACATTGGCCTTCTTGTTTAAAGAAAACAAGAAACATATATCAAAAAGATAAATATCTCTAATATATTAAGATGAACATTTTGAAGAAATTTCTAATCAATTAGGTACTTATGCTATCACTTTTCATGCGTTTCTTCACATAAAATATCGTCGTAGAAATGGAAACTTTTCTGTTATCTGTATTTTTTTAATAGTTGTAACATCACAACAAAAGCTGCATCATCTTTCATTTTCAGACAGTTTTGTCATAAATCAAATAACCATAAAACCAACCTTTAAACAAAATATTCATTTTTAGGAGAAATGAAAGAACATGTGTGATTCCAGATTATTTTTGAAAAGTTACAAAAATGAGATGGAAAATTCATTTATTTTGTATGCATGGAAGTACCTACACGAATGCAATATCTTACTTTTTATTTTTAAAAACATTTGCTTATGTTATTTTTTTAAACAAAATTTCTTGAAAAGTGACTAATGGATAATCTATCATTTTATGGCGATTTCATGTCATTTTAAATTTTCTCTAGGCTTAATACTTTTATGATCATATTTGAACTATTTTTCAAATAAATACATATTAAAAAAACATTTATTTCTCTTAAGTTTTATTGGTTGTTTTATTACGCATGTCTTGTATATATCAATAATAAAAATTTTTAATTTCATTTGTCTATTAAAAATACTTAAGCGAAAATATTTAAAACATTTTTGTTATCGTAACAGCGAAAATAGATATTTTTCTGTATTTTAAAAAAATGGATTATTTTAACATGCACCACTTTTTGCATTTAGATATGTGTGAAAGTTAAAAAAAATAATAAAAAAAGTCGTGTACATGTTTGTTAACTAAAATTAAATACATTAAATTTTAGTTTAGTTAAGAAGAGTGTACATGGCTTTTTTATTATTTTAAAATCAAATATTAAAATTAAGTATATTAAATTTTATTAATAGATAAATATAACTAATATGTGTTTACATATTATAAACATATATATTTAAAGTTGATTTAAAGGACAATAAAAGTCTCTCTAACTAGATCATTAAGAAGGATTTTACCATAAAGTAATAATTTAAAGCTAAATAATATAAATAAACTGCCAAACACTTTAATAAAATTTTGTGATTTTTGGCACAAAAAAATAAATGTTATAAATAGTTATGAATAAAACTTAATTAAATATGTACAAATGAAATCTAAGAAGTAGTTTAAATGGTATTTGCACATAATTTGTATTGATATTTGTTTTTCCTTATAACATATACATAAAATCATTTGTATGATTGGACTGCTTACGAGGAATTTAAGATTTAATTTTTAAATTCATACGTATATGTTAAATATTGAAACAGAAATATTTTATTTTTAAAAACTTAATGTGTTCAAGAAAAAAATAAGCCGTATTGTATGAAAATATTTAATGAAAACACTAAAGTTTTTTAGTAAATATTTGAATACAAAATGCATTATAGAACTGATTCTCTAAGATATAAGCAATTAGATTTTACCTGTAACAATGCAATTTTCTTGCTTACCAATGTATAAATCTCAAGGAAAAAATGTCTTAAGTAAAATAAATTTTTCTTAAAAAAACTTTCTAATATATTGTCGTTGAAACTAAACCAATTATTTCGAAAGGAATATTCAAAATTTGAACAAATAATGAGATACAATAGAATAGCTAGAACAACAATTCAGACTTCATCTAATTTTGTAAAATATCTCAATAAATATATTTTTATTTTAGCAAATAAGCGGGACATCTCAAACGATAATCAAGATGCTAAAATCAAATTTAACTCAAAATAATGGAAGGCACTAAATGTTTTCATTTAAATTTTTACTACATTAATTATAGGAATTTTCTGATTGAAAAAAAGGAGAAAAGTTAGTTAATTACTTAAATTTAAGTATATAAGAGTTTTACTGTAAAGGATATATGATTCAGATAACTAAAAATTGCATACACTAGATTTTGAAAAAAAAGAGGATACATATTCTTGCGAATACAACCCTTTAGAGTTTCTCGTGTTCAAGGATTCAGCAAAAGAAGAAAATTAAAAACCACGAGACACCAATGAAAATGTTAAAGACATTGCCAGTGGCTGCCAAATCTGGAACGTCTTGGCTTTTGAGGCTATTTTGTACAGGGTCTTTAAGTAGTACAAAAACAAATTTTAGTGCTCTAGGAGAAGTAATTGGACACTCAAAAATGTGTTTTGGAGAGAGTGGTTAGACATCTGGTCTGTTTTTTCATAGCTTATAAGCTGACAGCATGAGCTTCAGCACTATTCCCTTTATTATTAAAATCTTGTTGAAGCTGAATTTCTTTGAATTTTATATAGGCTTGATAAGAAAGTCTTGACCGCCACCTGTCCTTTCTGTCCTGACACATAGTAGTGTATGTCCTTATAGCTTTTTTTAGATTTGGGCTTAGCTTTGTCTGTTTCAAGTCAAGTAATGTGCATGGTAAAAAAAATCTTATAAGCTTTTTACTACGTATAGTAAATAAAATATGACAGTTACTAGCATTGTTATTTTGTGGTGTTATCTGTAACAAATTTTTATTAACGATAAAAATATTACTGTTAATTATTAAGTTAGCAAAAAGAAGTAATAGTTTATATTTTTCATATAGAATGATAATGTAAAGTAAGAAAATATCAAAATATATTAACTTTTATAGTGATAGAATTCATTGTAGACAACATACTTAAAATAAAATATATTGAAAATAATATGCATGTTTTAATTATCAACAGATTTTTATCAAAGAATATTATTAATTCTCTTTTAAGAATCTAAATTCCACACACACACACACACACACACACACACACACACACACACACACACACACACACACACACACACACACACACACACACACACACACACACACACACACAAACACACACACACACACACACACACACACACACACTCACACACACACACACACACACGCACACACACACGCGCGCACACACACTCTCTCTCTCACACACAAACACATGCATACGTGCGCATGCACACACTATAGACTCATTATATATATTCTACATTAGAAACACTTTACTATATTATAAATGTTAAAGTAACAATGAACCACATTTAGAATTACATGAGCAATTTTAAAGAAATACTCACTTTTTAATTTCTAGTTTAACGAAGTTTTCTTTACATGAGTTTACTGAATTTTAACATTTTAAGCACATTTTCTCGTGGAATTTTAAAAGTTTTTTTTTTTATTCAAATGACCGTTTAAATTGAGTTAATATTTTTTAGGTTTTTTTCAGTGTAATTATTTTTTATATTATATGCTATAAATATTAATTATTTGTTTTTATCTTATTACTAAATTATCCTTGAAAAACAGCGTTGTTACCAAATCTAGTAAGATATTCCATAATTATTTAAAATTTTAATAAAATATGTACAATATATTAAAGCAACTAATTAGAAAAAGCTCATTTTTACAATATGCTCTAAATTTTTATCATTTTTCTTTTGGATTGGGATAAAAGATGCTACTTGAAATCACAACCTCAAGATTTATTCACTCATGTTTACATTATGAGAGTTAAGATATGTCTATGTCACAAGCAAAACTGCAATATTTGCTTAAACTGTAAAAGCAAGAAAAATAGAATTGAATAAAAGCTTCAGTTACAAACATTATTATTAAATTTCTCTTATAAAACCTAAGCAGACTTTACTATATTTTATTGATTTGTTTTGAAATATGAATTATTTAACTCTGATATTTATGTATAATTCCTATGATTGATTAAAGTGATGGTAATTTATGAAGTGGAATTTATGAGTGGATTTTAAGATGTGTTTGTAGATTTACCTTAAACAAATTAAGTTTTAATATTATTTAAAAGTATTAGGATTGTACTTTAAATTAATTGAAATAAGATTTTTATTACAAATATAACAGAGCTTTTAATACTAAAAAAGTAGAGTATAAAATTTTAAATTAATAGAAAATAAACATACATTGTGAGAGTTAAGATATGCACAATGCTCTAATTACTAACATCTTATTTTTCTTAAGGTTTATTTTAATGAATTCTCAGATCTTTGCATTACTCTATTTATTATTTCCAGTTTTCTTAGACAAGATTCTTTAGTCATAATGTAAATCATAAAGCGAACAGTCACTTCGGTTTGAAAAAAATCCATCACCTTCTCAGAAATGACATAATATGCAGCACTTTAATTAAACACTCTTCGTAAGTTTCGCAATTAAATATTAAAATATTCTGCTCAGAGGTGTCTCAACAATATATTCAAAGCCCAACATACGCGATGGATACGTAAAGTTTCAACTGGGAAGCATTATTTTTATTTTTAACTTCAAATATTTTGCCAGTTCTATGTTTAATAAATTAAAAAATAATGTCCTTTTGCAAACATTAAGAGTGCACAACAAAAACAAAAATTAAGAGTCAACAACAAAATTGTTTTTACAACTGTTAATTTAAGTTATACATATGTATTACCTATATATAAATACTTAAAATTAAATAATAAGGCTGAAAAATAGTATCCTCACCTTCCTTTATTCAAAGTGATATGCAAATAAATTTTAATGTAATAAAAATTCCATGTTATTTAAGAAGTGAAAATTATTTAATTAATTAATACTAAGCAAAAATATTTTTATTTATAATATAAATGAAATATAATATGCAGAAATACATAAGCAGAAAGTTTTCCTTATTTTGCAAGTTTAATCATAATTGGAAATTCTGGCAGGATATGTCTAAGTTTGGGTCGTTAATTTTATATTTGATTTGAAGTGAAAAAGATTAATTTACCAATAAGAATTGCTTTAAAATGACTACCTTTGAAATTTTCGACACTATATTTCATGAAAAAATTAATTATTTAATAGCAAAATATCAAAATTTTTACTATAAGCATTTTAATTACGAAAGGCAACCTATATAAAGACTACTTCTTTCCTTTGCCCATTGTTGATGAATTCATTTATTATTGAAAGATATATTATCGAGTATATTTCTAAATATAAAAATGAAATAAAAATTTAAAGAAGTAAAATATTGCCTAAAAATATTAAATATTTAAAATTTTGAAAAATTTACATTTTCTAAGCAATTATCAAATATTTTCTCATAGCTTTGAAAATAAAGCAATTGAGAATTATATGAAAGATTTGATATTTTTAATTGAAAATGGATTTAGTTATTTTTGAATAATTAGTTAGTAACATAGTTTTAAATATTAAGCAAACTGGTACTAATATATATATTTCCTAACCACGGGCACTTGGGTGATGAACCCTAGGCCACAACAAGGCCAGAAACTGCTACTCATTTGTCGTTACCCAGCGGGCACCTGTGAACCAAGTCACGGAAGCGAGTATTGTTGCCCTCGCCATTCCAACACAAACTTTTTTATAGGGTGGGGCGACATTCAATCACCATCACAGAAGAAAGCACAGAAAAACACAGAGAGAACAGTGAAAGAAGGTAACATCCATACCCAAATCGGGACTCGAACCCGAGACTCACAGCTCAGGAGTCAGGAACGCTCACCACTCAGCCATTGGTCGGCATATATTACAGATATTAATATCTTTTGATATTTCTCTTATGAAATTGATAAAATTGTCTGTAAGATGTTTATAGAACACACACATATATAAGTATCCTATACCCATTCTTTTTAATTCCTAATGCAAAATATTTTTACATGTCATTCGAACATGGTGATTTGTTAACAAGTGTCAACATTAGATTTATTAAATTTATACCATATTGAGATTTGAAATAAAATAATTTTTTTTAATACATCGATCTAGATTATGACTTAAATTGAAATTTAAAAAATATGTAAATAGTGTGTGTGGAAAATTTTATTATAATTTATACAATTATACAAAAGAATGGATACAAGTGATAGTTGAATATCTAGAGTAATGGCTTCAATTTCACCATCGTCGTTGATCAATTGCAAGTATAAACTAAAAGAAATTTTTATCGGTACTTAATCCATCACCAGATTTTACATAGAGTATTTAATCACATCCACTCATTTTAAGGATAGAGAATGGTAATAGTCTCCTTCGTAGATGAAATTAATTGTGAATTGTCATTTCATTTTTAATAATTATTTGTGTATTAATGTGGAGGAGGTAAATTTAGGCTCATTTATAAAGCATGAGATTCTCCTTGTACCGCCTAGAATCCAATTTGAGTTTTAAGATTTATGGGCAATTCATTATGATAGTTCCTCTAAAAAGAGTTGTGAGACAAATGTGCAAGTTCCTGGTATATTAAAAATCACTTTTCTTGTATTAAAATCACATATGTACTGAATTCGACAAAACTGAATTTCTAGAACAAAAGTAGATTTCAGTGTCGCAGTAATTTTTCATTCGTTAGCTTTGAAAGAAGAAGGATCTAGACTTGAAATACATCACAATTACCATTGCACATTGCTGTGTTTTCTGTACAGAATTTAGAATTCAGTAAATGGAGTGCCACAAAAGATGTGAACATGGAATTCCATATCATAGCCTTACAAACACTACAAGTATGATTTTATCAACTTATGCCGTTTAAGCTTATATCTGATTCAATTTCTCTCTTTCTTCATCTCCTTATTTGTAGCTTCATCTAAGCTTTTGAAATTGAGAAAAAGTAAGTAGATCTCTTTATAAATGTATTACCAGATATTCATTGTATTAATTCTATTCCTCACAGGTTTAAAACGTGAGACTTTATCTCGCTTAGAAAATAATGATTACAAAATATTTGGAAGTTATTTTATGAATTAAAAACTGTATCATTGAATAGAAATTTCACTTTATGTTTTTAAAATTTTAGCTTCATGAAATTAAATTGTTGATATAAAACTTATATTAACTTATGTTGCAAAATAGGAATTCTATCGATGATTATGAACAGAAAAATAAACTAATCATAATAAATAAAGCAAACTTATTAATATTATTTAATTCTTACATCATTGATTATTAATTTAATTTAATGATTTAATTCTTTATTGGTTTATTTGTATCAAATATTTTATAATGTTTTTAAAATTTAGATAAAATTAAAGAATGTTTCATTAATATTTATACTAATGAATGTGCAGAATTCATTTGATGTCAATAATGAATTTATTATGATAAATTGAGATTAAAAATACTTGAAAATATTAGGCTTACATTCACATATTAATGAGAATAGAAAATGAAAGCTGATTATGTAACTTAAAAATTTAATATTTGTCACGTAAGTATTTACATAATTGAAAGAATATGCTTAAAAAAATCAAAATCTTCCCTTTTGATAATCCCCTTCCCAATTGATTTCAAAAATGAAACAATTCTATTAATCTATTAGTAGTTTATAAAGAAAGAAGAGAAACAGTAACTTTTTTCCATTAAAATTATCACAAGGCGATTCAAACTGTTTCTTTGAAAATAACAAAAATCTAAGGCCTTTACTTAATTAACAAAAATAAGGTTTTTAAGGATTAATGCCAATTATTCTTAGTTTTCAAAAAAGACTCATCAAATAATTTAGCGTAATCTTCTAGCCCTAATTAAAAGGATAAAAAAACAAATACAATAATTTCCATTAATTATCTGATTTAGTTTTAAAGAAAAGTAACTGTTAATGCAAACACAGTCTTGTTAAACTGCTTAAAAATAGAATTTTACCTTAATATCTGCTAATTAGCGTTCAAATTGAAGGATAATACTAATGAGTATATCTTACACACATGTACACAATAGGTATTTTACACTCTTTACTTTATCTAATTAAATATTCTTATAAAAACTCTCTAAATATTTTCTTAGAATGAAAAATTAAGGTTGTTTGGAAATGTGTATAGCAATTAACGATTGCTGATAAAGAGCAATAAAGGATTCAATCTTGGTATTTGATACCAAATTCTATGCAATGCAAAAAGTTAAAATATATTTCTAATTAAAAACACTTTTCACAAACATTTTCACTGTAATGTGAAGCTACAATAAATAAATTTCTTTTTCTTTGATTGTATAATGTTAAGATTCCTGTGTCAAGAAACAGGTAATGCATATTTTTAAGATCTGTAAATTAGTTTAAAAAGGATGATTGTGTTTAAAGCTATATAAAGTTATTTTGATTTACAAAGACTATTTATGAATTCTTTATTTATATTGTATCTTAAAGGGGGAATAATTAATATATATGTCTTAGGAGGAAATAGAAAATAAAATAGTTAGAGCAGTTTTATTAATCTCTAATTTTTGTTGGTGTAATAGTGCATATATATTTGAAATCCCCGTAAAGAAGGTATAATGTATATGATGCAGTAATAATTACAAATAACAGTAAAGTGAGAAAACTTCTTAAAAGTGTAACTTTATCATAGTTTACATTACATAAATTTATATTATTGATTTCAAAACTAAAAATAAATCACATTGCATAACTTAACATTTGTGTCGTTATAATATAAACTGAGGCAAAAATGTTTAATGCACAACAAGTGATAATATAAGATCATTTATTTTTTATTAAAAGACCTATTAATATTTTTTTCTTAGCTGAATATTTAGTCTAAGGTTTTAGTAATTTAAATAGCATATACTTGCAATAATTTAACTGCCACATATATGGGCGTGTTTTGAACTGGATGAATCACCGAGGGTATTTAATAGTACCGAGGGTACTTTCTCGTGTTCAAGGATTCAGCAAAAGAAGAAAATTAAAAACCACGAGACACCAATGAAAATGTTAAAGACATTGCCAGTGGCTGCCAAATCTGGAACGTCTTGGCTTTTGAGGCTATTTTGTACAGGGTCTTTAAGTAGTACAAAAACAAATTTTAGTGCTCTAGGAGAAGTAATTGGACACTCAAAAATGTGTTTTGGAGAGAGTGGTTAGACATCTGGTCTGTTTTTTCATAGCTTATAAGCTGACAGCATGAGCTTCAGCACTATTCCCTTTATTATTAAAATCTTGTTGAAGCTGAATTTCTTTGAATTTTATATTTCTAGGCTTGATAAGAAAGTCTTGACCGCCACTGTCCTTTCTGTCCTTACACATAGTAGTGTATGTCTTTATAGCTTTTTTTAGTCAAGTAATGTGCTTTGTCTGTTTCAAGTCAAGTAATGTGCATGTTAAAAAAAAGCTTATAAGCTTTTTACTACGTATAGTAAATAAAATATGACAGTTACTAGCATTGTTATTTTGTGGTGTTATCTGTAACAAATTTTTATTAACGATAAAAATATTGCTGTTAATTATTAAGTTTGCAAAAAGACGTAATAGTTTATATTTTTCATATAGAATGATAATGTGAAGTAAGAAAATATCAAAATATATTAACTTTTATAATGATAAAATTCATTGTAGACAACATACTTAAAATAAAATATATTGAAAATAATATGCATGTTTTAATTATCAATAGATTTTTATCAAAGAATATTATTAATTCTCTTTTAAGAATCTAAATTCCACACACACACACACACACACACACACACACACACACACACACACACACACACACACACACACACACACACACACACACACACACACACACACACACACACACACACACACACACACACACACACACACACACACACACACGCACACGCGCACACGCACACACGCACACGCACACACGCACACACACACGCACACGCACACACACACGCGCACACGCACACACACACGCGCGGCACACACACACGCGCGGCACACACACACACACATGCACGCGTGCGCACGCACACACTATAGACTCATTATATATATTCTACATTAGAAACACTTTACTATATTATAAATGTTAAAGTAACAATGAACCACATTTAGAATTACATGAGCAATTTTAAAGAAATACTCACTTTTTAATTTCTAGTTTAACGAAGTTTTCTTTACATGAGTTTACTGAATTTTAACATTTTAAGCACATTTTCTCGTGGAATTTTAAAAGTTTTTTTTTTATTCAAATGACCGTTTAAATTGAGTTAATATTTTTTAGGTTTTTTTCAGTGTAATTATTTTTTATATTATATGCTATAAATATTAATTATTTGTTTTTATCTTATTACTAAATTATCCTTGAAAAACAGCGTTGTTACCAAATCTAGTAAGATATTCCATAATTATTTAAAATTTTAATAAAATATGTACAATATATTAAAGCAACTAATTAGAAAAAGCTCATTTTTACAATATGCTCTAAATTTTTATCATTTTTCTTTTGGATTGGGATAAAAGATGCTACTTGAAATCACAACCTCAAGATTTATTCACTCATGTTTACATTATGAGAGTTAAGATATGTCTATGTCACAAGCAAAACTGCAATATTTGCTTAAACTGTAAAAGCAAGAAAAATAAAACTGAATAAAAGTTTCACTTACAAACATTATTTTTAAATTTCTCTTATAAAACCTAAACAGACTTTACTATATTTTATCGATTTGTTTTGAAATATGAATTATTTAACTCTGGTATTTATGTATAATTTCTATGATTAATTAAAGTGATGGTAATTTATGAAGTGGAATTTATGAATGGATTTTAAGATGTGTTTGTAGATTTACCTTAAATAAAATAAGTTTTGATATTATTTAAAAGTATTAGGATTGTACTTTAAATTAATTGAAATAAGATTTTTATTACAAATATAACAGAGCTTTTAATACTAAAAAAGTAGAGTATAAAATTTTAAATTAATAGAAAATAAACATACATTGTGAGAGTTAAGATATGCACAATGCTCTAATTACTAACATCTTATTTTTCTTAAGGTTTATTTTAATGAATTCTCAGATCTTTGCATTACTCTATTTATTATTTCCAGTTTTCTTAGACAAGATTCTTTAGTCATAATGTAAATCATAAAGCGAACAGTCACTTCGGTTTGAAAAAAATCCATCACCTTCTCAGAAATGACATAATATGCAGCACTTTAATTAAACACTCTTCGTAAGTTTCGCAATTAAATATTAAAATATTCTGCTCAGAGGTGTCTCAACAATATATTCAAAGCCCAACATACGCGATGGATACGTAAAGTTTCAACTGGGAAGCATTATTTTTATTTTTAACTTCAAATATTTTGCCAGTTCTATGTTTAATAAATTAAAAAATAATGTCCTTTTGCAAACATTAAGAGTGCACAACAAAAACAAAAATTAAGAGTCAACAACAAAATTGTTTTTACAACTGTTAATTTAAGTTATACATATGTATTACCTATATATAAATACTTAAAATTAAATAATAAGGCTGAAAAATAGTATCCTCACCTTCCTTTATTCAAAGTGATATGCAAATAAATTTTAATGTAATAAAAATTCCATGTTATTTAAGAAGTGAAAATTATTTAATTAATTAATACTAAGCAAAAATATTTTTATTTATAATATAAATGAAATATAATATGCAGAAATACATAAGCAGAAAGTTTTCCTTATTTTGCAAGTTTAATCATAATTGGAAATTCTGGCAGGATATGTCTAAGTTTGGGTCGTTAATTTTATATTTGATTTGAAGTGAAAAAGATTAATTTACCAATAAGAATTGCTTTAAAATGACTACCTTTGAAATTTTCGACACTATATTTCATGAAAAAAATTAATTATTTAATAGCAAAAATATCAAAATTTTTACTATAAGCATTTTAATTGCGAAAGGCAACCTATATAAAGACTACTTCTTTCCTTTGCCCATTGTTGATGAATTCATTTATTATTGAAAGATATATTATCGAGTATATTTCTAAATATAAAAATGAAATAAAAATTTAAAGAAGTAAAATATTGCCTAAAAATATTAAATATTTAAAATTTTGAAAAATTTACATTTTCTAAGCAATTATCAAATATTTTCTCATAGCTTTGAAAATAAAGCAATTGAGAATTATATGAAAGATTTGATATTTTTAATTGAAAATGGATTTAGTTATTTTTGAATAATTAGTTAGTAACATAGTTTTAAATATTAAGCAAACTGGTACTAATATATATATTTTCTAACGACGGGAACTTGGGTGACGAAACCTAGGCCACAACAAGGCCAGAAACTGCTACTCATTTGTCGTTACCCAGCCGGCACCTGTGAACCAAGTCACGGAAGCGAGTATTGTTGCCCTCGCCATTCCAACACAAACCTTTTATAGGGTGGGCGACATTCAATCATCATCACAGAAGAAAGCACAGAAAAACACAGAGAGAACAGTGAAAGAAGGTAACATCCATACCCAAATCGGGACTCGAACCCGAGACTCACAGCTCAGGAGTCAGGAACGCTCACCACTCAGCATATATTACAGATATTAATATCTTTTGATATTTGTCTTTCATGAAATTGATAAAATTGTCTGTGAGATGTTTATAGAACACACACACACATATATAAGTATCTTATACCCATTCTTTTTAATTCCTAATGCAAAATATTTTTACATGTCATTCGAACATGGTGATTTGTTAACAAGTGTCAACATTAGATTTATTAAATTTATACCATATTGAGATTTGAAATAAAATAATTTTTTTTAATACATCGATCTAGATTATGACTTAAATTGAAATTTAAAAAATATGTAAATAGTGTGTGTGGAAAATTTTATTATAATTTATACAATTATACAAAAGAATGGATACAAGTGATAGTTGAATATCTAGAGTAATGGCTTCAATTTCACCATCGTCGTTGATCAATTGCAAGTATAAACTAAAAGAAATTTTTATCGGTACTTAATCCATCACCAGATTTTACATAGAGTATTTAATCACATCCACTCATTTTAAGGATAGAGAATGGTAATAGTCTCCTTCGTAGATGAAATTAATTGTGAATTGTCATTTCATTTTTAATAATTATTTGTGTATTAATGTGGAGGAGGTAAATTTAGGCTCATTTATAAAGCATGAGATTCTCCTTGTACCGCCTAGAATCCAATTTGAGTTTTAAGATTTATGGGCAATTCATTATGATAGTTCCTCTAAAAAGAGTTGTGAGACAAATGTGCAAGTTCCTGGTATATTAAAATCACTTTTCTTGTATTAAAATCACATATGTACTGAATTCGACAAAACTGAATTTCTAGAACAAAAGTAGATTTCAGTGTCGCAGTAATTTTTCATTCGTTAGCTTTGAAAGAAGAAGGATCTAGACTTGAAATACATCACAATTACCATTGCACATTGCTGTGTTTTCTGTACAGAATTTAGAATTCAGTAAATGGAGTGCCACAAAAGATGTGAACATGGAATTCCATATCATAGCCTTACAAACACTACAAGTATGATTTTATCAACTTATGCCGTTTAAGCTTATATCTGATTCAATTTCTCTCTTTCTTCATCTCCTTATTTGTAGCTTCATCTAAGCTTTTGAAATTGAGAAAAAGTAAGTAGATCTCTTTATAAATGTATTACCAGATATTCATTGTATTAATTCTATTCCTCACAGGTTTAAAACGTGAGACTTTATCTCGCTTAGAAAATAATGATTACAAAATATTTGGAAGTTATTTTATGAATTAAAAACTGTATCATTGAATAGAAATTTCACTTTATGTTTTTAAAATTTTAGCTTCATGAAATTAAATTGTTGATATAAAACTTATATTAACTTATGTTGCAAAATAGGAATTCTATCGATGATTATGAACAGAAAAATAAACTAATCATAATAAATAAAGCAAACTTATTAATATTATTTAATTCTTACATCATTGATTATTAATTTAATTTAATGATTTAATTCTTTATTGGTTTATTTGTATCAAATATTTTATAATGTTTTTAAAATTTAGATAAAATTAAAGAATGTTTCATTAATATTTATACTAATGAATGTGCAGAATTCATTTGATGTCAATAATGAATTTATTATGATAAATTGAGATTAAAAATACTTGAAAATATTAGGCTTACATTCACATATTAATGAGAATAGAAAATGAAAGCTGATTATGTAACTTAAAAATTTAATATTTGTCACGTAAGTATTTACATAATTGAAAGAATATGCTTAAAAAAATCAAAATCTTCCCTTTTGATAATCCCCTTCCCAATTGATTTCAAAAATGAAACAATTCTATTAATCTATTAGTAGTTTATAAAGAAAGAAGAGAAACAGTAACTTTTTTCCATTAAAATTATCACAAGGCGATTCAAACTGTTTCTTTGAAAATAACAAAAATCTAAGGCCTTTACTTAATTAACAAAAATAAGGTTTTTAAGGATTAATGCCAATTATTCTTAGTTTTCAAAAAAGACTCATCAAATAATTTAGCGTAATCTTCTAGCCCTAATTAAAGGATAAAAACAAATACAATAATTTCCATTAATTATCTGATTTAGTTTTAAAGAAAAGTAACTGTTAATGCAAACATAGTCTTGTTAAACTGCTTAAAAATAGCATTTTACCTTAATATCTGCTAATTAGCGTTCAAATTGAAGGATAATACTAATGAGTATATCTTACACACATGTACACAATAGGTATTTTACACTCTTTACTTTATCTAATTAAATATTCTTATAAAAACTCTCTAAATATTTTCTTAGAATGAAAAATTAAGGTTGTTTGGAAATGTGTATAGCAATTAACGATTGCTGATAAAGAGCAATAAAGGATTCAATCTTGGTATTTGATACCAAATTCTATGCAATGCAAAAAGTTAAAATATATTTCTAATTAAAAACACTTTTCACAAACATTTTCACTGTAATGTGAAGCTACAATAAATAAATTTCTTTTTCTTTGATTGTATAATGTTAAGATTCCTGTGTCAAGAAACAGGTAATGCATATTTTTAAGATCTGTAAATTAGTTTAAAAAGGATGATTGTGTTTAAAGCTATATAAAGTTATTTTGATTTACAAAGACTATTTATGAATTCTTTATTTATATTGTATCTTAAAGGGGGAATAATTAATATATATGTCTTAGGAGGAAATAGAAAATAAAATAGTTAGAGCAGTTTTATTAATCTCTAATTTTTGTTGGTGTAATAGTGCATATATATTTGAAATCCGCGTAAAGAAGGTATAATGTATATGTGATGCAGTAATAATTACAAATAACAGTAAAGTGAGAAAACTTCTTAAAAGTGTAACTTTATCATAGTTTACATTACATAAATTTATATTATTGATTTCAAAACTAAAAATAAATCACATTGCATAACTTAACATTTGTGTCGTTATAATATAAACTGAGGCAAAAATGTTTAATGCACAACAAGTGATAATATAAGATCATTTATTTTTTATTAAAAGACCTATTAATATTTTTTTCTTAGCTGAATATTTAGTCTAAGGTTTTAGTAATTTAAATAGCATATACTTGCAATAATTTAACTGCCACATATATGGGCGTGTTTTGAACTGGATGAATCACCGAGGGTATTTAATAGTACCGAGGGTACTTTCTCGTGTTAATGGTTTCAGCTAATGAAGTATATTTAAATCCACGAGACACCAATGTAAATGTTAAAGACATTGCCAGTGGCTGCCAAATCTGGAACGTCTTGGCTTTTGAGGCTATTTTGTACAGGGTCTTTAAGTAGTACAAAAACAAATTTTAGTGCTCTAGGAGAAGTAATTGGACACTCAAAAATGTGTTTTGGAGAGAGTGGTTAGACATCTGGTCTGTTTTTTCATAGCTTATAAGCTGACAGCATGAGCTTCAGCACTATTCCCTTTATTATTAAAATCTTGTTGAAGCTGAATTTCTTTGAATTTTATATAGGCTTGATAAGAAAGTCTTGACCGCCACCTGTCCTTTCTGTCCTTACACATAGTAGTGTATGTCCTTATAGCTTTTTAGATTTGGGCTTAGCTTTGTCTGTTTCAAGTCAAGTAATGTGCATGGTAAAAAAAATCTTATAAGCTTTTTACTACGTATAGTAAATAAAATATGACAGTTACTAGCATTGTTATTTTGTGGTGTTATCTGTAACAAATTTTTATTAACGATAAAAATATTGCTGTTAATTATTAAGTTGGCAAAGACGTAATAGTTTATATTTTTCATATAGAATGATAATGTGAAGTAAGAAAATATCAAAATATATTAACTTTTATAATGATAAAATTCATTGTAGACAACATACTTAAAATAAAATATATTGAAAATAATATGCATGTTTTAATTATCAATAGATTTTTATCAAAGAATATTATTAATTCTCTTTTAAGAATCTAAATTCCACACACACACACACACACACACACACACACACACACACACACACACACACACACACACACACACACACACACACACACACACACACACACACACACACACACACACACACACACACACACACACACACACACACACACACACACACGCGCACACGCACACACACACGCGCCGCACACACACACGCGCGGCACACACACACACATGCACGCGTGCGCACGCACACACTATAGACTCATTATATATATTCTACATTAGAAACACTTTACTATATTATAAATGTTAAAGTAACAATGAACCACATTTAGAATTAGATGAGCAATTTTAAAGAAATACTCACTTTTAATTTCTAGTTTAACGAAGTTTTCTTTACATGAGTTTACTGAATTTTAACATTTTAAGCACATTTTCTCGTGGAATTTTAAAAGTTTTTTTTTTATTCAAATGACCGTTTAAATTGAGTTAATATTTTTTAGGTTTTTTTCAGTGTAATTATTTTTTATATTATATGCTATAAATATTAATTATTTGTTTTTATCTTATTACTAAATTATCCTTGAAAAACAGCGTTGTTACCAAATCTAGTAAGATATTCCATAATTATTTAAAATTTTAATAAAATATGTACAATATATTAAAGCAACTAATTAGAAAAAGCTCATTTTTACAATATGCTCTAAATTTTTATCATTTTTCTTTTGGATTGGGATAAAAGATGCTACTTGAAATCACAACCTCAAGATTTATTCACTCATGTTTACATTATGAGAGTTAAGATATGTCTATGTCACAAGCAAAACTGCAATATTTGCTTAAACTGTAAAAGCAAGAAAAATAGAATTGAATAAAAGCTTCAGTTACAAACATTATTATTAAATTTCTCTTATAAAACCTAAGCAGACTTTACTATATTTTATTGATTTGTTTTGAAATATGAATTATTTAACTCTGATATTTATGTATAATTCCTATGATTGATTAAAGTGATGGTAATTTATGAAGTGGAATTTATGAGTGGATTTTAAGATGTGTTTGTAGATTTACCTTAAACAAATTAAGTTTTAATATTATTTAAAAGTATTAGGATTGTACTTTAAATTAATTGAAATAAGATTTTTATTACAAATATAACAGAGCTTTTAATACTAAAAAAGTAGAGTATAAAATTTTAAATTAATAGAAAATAAACATACATTGTGAGAGTTAAGATATGCACAATGCTCTAATTACTAACATCTTATTTTTCTTAAGGTTTATTTTAATGAATTCTCAGATCTTTGCATTACTCTATTTATTATTTCCAGTTTTCTTAGACAAGATTCTTTAGTCATAATGTAAATCATAAAGCGAACAGTCACTTCTGGTTTGAAAAAATCCATCACCTTCTCAGAAATGACATAATATGCAGCACGTTAATTAAACACTCTTCATAAGTTTCGCAATTAAATATTAAAATATTCTGCTCAGAGGTATCTCAACAATATATTCAAAGCCCAACATACTCGATGCATATGTAAAGTTTCAACGGGGAAGCATTATTTTTATTTCTAACTTCAAATATTTTGCCAGTTCTATGTTTAATAAATTAATGTCCTTTTGCAAACATTAAGAGTGCACAACAAAAACAAAAATTAAGAGTCTACAACAAAATTGTTTTTACAACTGTTAATTTAAGTTATACATATGTATTACCTATATATAAATACTTAAAATTAAATAATAAGGCTGAAAAATAGTATCTTCACCTTCCTCTATTCAAAGTGATATGCAAATAAATTTTAATGTAATAAAAATTCCATGTTATTTAAGAAGTGAAAATTATTTAATTAATTAATACTAAGCAAAAATATTTTTATTTATAATATAAATGAAATATAATATGCAGAAATACATAAGCAGAAAGTTTTCCTTATTTTGCAAGTTTAATCATAATTGGAAATTCTGGCAGGATATGTCTAAGTTTGGGTCGTTAATTTTATATTTGATTTGAAGTGAAAAAGATTAATTTACCAATAAGAATTGCTTTAAAATGACTACCTTTGAAATTTTCGACACTATATTTCATGAAAAAATTAATTATTTAATAGCAAAAATATCAAAATTTTTACTATAAGCATTTTAATTGCGAAAGGCAACCTATATAAAGACTACTTCTTTCCTTTGCCCATTGTTGATGAATTCATTTATTATTGAAAGATATATTATCGAGTATATTTCTAAATATAAAAATGAAATAAAAATTTAAAGAAGTAAAATATTGCCTAAAAATATTAAATATTTAAAATTTTGAAAAATTTACATTTTCTAAGCAATTATCAAATATTTTCTCATAGCTTTGAAAATAAAGCAATTGAGAATTATATGAAAGATTTGATATTTTTAATTGAAAATGGATTTAGTTATTTTTGAATAATTAGTTAGTAACATAGTTTTAAATATTAAGCAAACTGGTACTAATATATATATTTTCTAACGACGGGAACTTGGGTGACGAAACCTAGGCCACAACAAGGCCAGAAACTGCTACTCATTTGTCGTTACCCAGCCGGCACCTGTGAACCAAGTCACGGAAGCGAGTATTGTTGCCCCTGCCATTCCAACACAAACCTTTATAGGGTGGGCGACATTCAATCACCATCACAGAAGAAAGCACAGAAAAACACAGAGAGAACAGTGAAAGAAGGTAACATCCATACCCAAATCGGGACTCGAACCCGAGACTCACAGCTCAGGAGTCAGGAACGCTCACCACTCAGCATATATTACAGATATTAATATCTTTTGATATTTGTCTTTCATGAAATTGATAAAATTGTCTGTGAGATGTTTATAGAACACACACACACATATATAAGTATCTTATACCCATTCTTTTTTAATTCCTAATGCAAAATATTTTTACATGTCATTCGAACATGGTGACTTGTTAACAAGTGTCAACATTAGATTTATTAAATTTATACCATATTGAGATTTGAAATAAAATAATTTTTTTAATACATCGATCTAGATTATGACTTAAATTGAAATTTAAAAAATATGTAAATAGTGTGTGTGGAAAATTTTATTATAATTTATACAATTATACAAAAGAATGGATACAAGTGATAGTTGAATATCTAGAGTAATGGCTTCAATTTCACCATCGTCGTTGATCAATTGCAAGTATAAACTAAAAGAAATTTTTATCGGTACTTAATCCATCACCAGATTTTACATAGAGTATTTAATCACATCCACTCATTTTAAGGATAGAGAATGGTAATAGTCTCCTTCGTAGATGAAATTAATTGTGAATTGTCATTTCATTTTAATAATTATTTGTGTATTAATGTGGAGGAGGTAAATTTAGGCTCATTTATAAAGCATGAGATTCTCCTTGTACTGCCTAGAATCCAATTTGAGTTTTAAGATTTATGGGCAATTCATTATGATAGTTCCTCTAAAAGAGTTGTGAGACAAATGTGCAAGTTCCTGGTATATTAAAATCACTTTTTCTTGTATTAAAATCACATATGTACTGAATTCGACAAAACTGAATTTCTAGAACAAAAGTAGATTTTAGTGTCGCAGTAATTTTTCATTCGTTAGCTTTGAAAGAAGAAGGATCTAGACTTGAAATACATCACAATTACCATTGCACATTGCTGTGTTTTTCTGTACAGAATTTAGAATTCAGTAAATGGAGTGCCACAAAAGATGTGAACATGGAATTCCATATCATAGCCTTACAAACACTACAAGTATGATTTTATCAACTTATGCCGTTTAAGCTTATATCTGATTCAATTTCTCTCTTTCTTCATCTCCTTATTTGTAGCTTCATCTAAGCTTTTGAAATTGAGAAAAAGTAAGTAGATCTCTTTATAAATGTATTACCAGATATTCATTGTATTAATTCTATTCCTCACAGGTTTAAAACGTGAGACTTTATCTCGCTTAGAAAATAATGATTACAAAATATTTGGAAGTTATTTTATGAATTAAAAACTGTATCATTGAATAGAAATTTCACTTTATGTTTTTAAAATTTTAGCTTCATGAAATTAAATTGTTGATATAAAACTTATATTAACTTATGTTGCAAAATAGGAATTCTATCGATGATTATGAACAGAAAAATAAACTAATCATAATAAATAAAGCAAACTTATTAATATTATTTAATTCTTACATCATTGATTATTAATTTAATTTAATGATTTAATTCTTTATTGGTTTATTTGTATCAAATATTTTATAATGTTTTTAAAATTTAGATAAAATTAAAGAATGTTTCATTAATATTTATACTAATGAATGTGCAGAATTCATTTGATGTCAATAATGAATTTATTATGATAAATTGAGATTAAAAATACTTGAAAATATTAGGCTTACATTCACATATTAATGAGAATAGAAAATGAAAGCTGATTATGTAACTTAAAAATTTAATATTTGTCACGTAAGTATTTACATAATTGAAAGAATATGCTTAAAAAAATCAAAATCTTCCCTTTTGATAATCCCTTCCCAATTGATTTCAAAATGAAACAATTCTATTAATCTATTAGTAGTTTATAAAGAAAGAAGAGAAACAGTAACTTTTTCCATTAAAATTATCACAAGGCGATTCAAACTGTTTCTTTGAAAATAACAAAAATCTAAGGCCTTTACTTAATTAACAAAAATAAGGTTTTTAAGGATTAATGCCAATTATTCTTAGTTTTCAAAAAGACTCATCAAATAATTTAGCGTAATCTTCTAGCCCTAATTAAAAGGATAAAAACAAATACAATAATTTCCATTAATTATCTGATTTAGTTTTAAAGAAAAGTAACTGTTAATGCAAACACAGTCTTGTTAAACTGCTTAAAAATAGAATTTTACCTTAATATCTGCTAATTAGCGTTCAAATTGAAGGATAATACTAATAAGTATATCTTACACACATGTACACAATAGGTATTTTACACTCTTTACTTTATCTAATTAAATATTCTTATAAAAACTCTCTAAATATTTTCTTAGAATGAAAAATTAAGGTTGTTTGGAAATGTGTATAGCAATTAACGATTGCTGATAAAGAGCAATAAAGGATTCAATCTTGGTATTTGATACCAAATTCTATGCAATGCAAAAAGTTAAAATATATTTCTAATTAAAAACACTTTTCACAAACATTTTCACTGTAATGTGAAGCTACAATAAATAAATTTCTTTTTCTTTGATTGTATAATGTTAAGATTCCTGTGTCAAGAAACAGGTAATGCATATTTTTAAGATCTGTAAATTAGTTTAAAAAGGATGATTGTGTTTAAAGCTATATAAAGTTATTTTGATTTACAAAGACTATTTATGAATTCTTTATTTATATTGTATCTTAAAGGGGGAATAATTAATATATATGTTTTAGGAGGAAATAGAAAATAAAATAGTTAGAGCAGTTTTATTAATCTCTAATTTTTGTTGGTGTAATAGTGCATATATATTTGAAATCCCCGTAAAGAAGGTATAATGTATATGATGCAGTAATAATTACAAATAACAGTAAAGTGAGAAAACTTCTTAAAAGTGTAACTTTATCATAGTTTACATTACATAAATTTATATTATTGATTTCAAAACTAAAAATAAATCACATTGCATAACTTAACATTTGTGTCGTTATAATATAAACTGAGGCAAAAATGTTTAATGCACAACAAGTGATAATATAAGATCATTTATTTTTTATTAAAAGACCTATTATTATTTTTTTCTTAGCAGAATATTTAGTCTAAGGTTTTAGTAATTTAAATAGCATATACTTGCAGTAATTTAACTGCCACATATATGGGCGTGTTTTGAACTGGATGAATCACCGAGGGTATTTAATAGTATGGAAAAATTTCGGTATGCAAAATGGTAATATGCTTTTGATTCTGTTTGAAATGAATTCCTAGAAACTAAAAAAAAAGTTAAATTTTACTAATGAATTATTCATTATTCAGAAGAAGTACATTCTATACAATAACTTATATAATAATTGAAAAAAGCAGATGATTTTCAGAATATTTCCAAATGATAAATGAAATTTAAGTAATCATTGCAACAAGAATAGTTTTGTACCAGTTTTTAAGGTCTTCATAGAGCTGAAAATATTCTAGGAGATAGATATAAAAATTAATAAGTACAATTCTCAATGAGATTCAGGAACATTTGAAAGAGTTTTCAAAGGCTCTTAGATCTCATTCAGAAAAAACAAATACGGATTTTGCCATATATAGCATATATGTTTGTTAAAAATCCTTAACATAAATCATGTTTGAATTTGAAAAGTTTCAAATTGCACATCTTTAGTTTGCCCTATAATAAAATAATATTTTTTTTTGGATAGCTTGCATAAAATATGATATATTTGAAACGTTTTTTGATATTAAAAAAAAATCGTTTCGTGACTTTATGTCATTATTTTACTGATAATCGATTTCACATAAAATAAGTATAATATATATATATATATATATATATATATATATATATATATATATATATATATATAATATATATATAAATATATAATATATATATATATATAAATATATAAATATATATATATATATATATAAATATATAAATATATATATATATATATATATATATATATATATATATAATTAAAATTACTCATAATACAACATTATCTTTCTACTCAAATAGATTGAACTTCAAATGAAAACTCATTTGAAGTTCAATCTATTCTAATGAAATAAATCTAGCTTTCTTTTTAAGGAGAATAAATTTTAATAATACATGGTATTAAAGTAATTATTTTAATAGATGTGAATTGCAAATAATTTTTGTTATTGTTGGAAAAAAAGTTACTTTAGATAAAAGTAGACGTATAAAAACAATTATATTTTTTTCACCTTATGTTTTCAAATCATGTCAATACTATTTACTAAAATACATGAAAATTATCACGTAAAATGTATTTTTCAAAAATTATATAATAATTTGTATCATTTCCACCTCTATTTGATAATAAAAATTTTTTACCTCAAACTTTCTTTTGCATTTAAGTAGGTTTTGGAGTACTTAGTGATTACTATTGAATACATCAAATAAGGAAGAAATAGTTTTTAAGAAATAAATATCTAGACACAAACACACACACACATCAATTGGCCTCATGAAAAGCTATTACACATCAAAAATTCTTCTTCAAAATGTTTCACAGAGTATGTCGCCTTACTTAAGATAAATATAAATTTTATTATCTTGCAGTGTAGGCAAATATTTTAAAATTGAATATTTTGAAACCATTTTCACAAAAAAGTAACTTGTTTCTTTATATTATAATCTCAAGAATTTAAACATTTGTATTTGTTTCATATATTTTTAGGCTTTTCTCTTTACGCATATGTATGACTACATTTAATCAAATACTTGATGTTGTTATTATATAATTAATTGAAGGTATTAATAATATTAATAATATTATATATATATATATAATATTATTAATTATTTAATTAAATATGAGGGTTTATTATTTTCTTAAATGCTGCATTGTTTATAATCCTCTTATTCGTACAATGTTAATTTCTTTATAAGGCATATTTATAAAATATTTGTTACTTTCATTGGTTTCTGTAAGCTTTTTAATTTACTTACAGAGATAAGTTATTCATTCACTTAACAGAAAGAAAAGAATAATATGGTATTACCTCATCAGAAATAAATCTCATTACTGAAGGGGGATTAATTTAAAATCCAGTGAGAGAATTGTTTATATTTAATGCAAATCTCTTACACTTTTCAAGTCATTATTTATTTACGAGTAAGAAGTTTTGAACTTAGTCACATTAATTATTTGTAACAATCTTATTATAAGAGAATATTTAAATGAAAACTAAGAAAAAATTTATTAAAGGATAGTCAAGAAAAAATATTAAGAAAATAATTAATCCTTTTAATCATGCTTTTTAATGTATTTTAAAGCAAATTGTTCTAAGGAATTATGAAATCATTAGATTTTATTCTAAGCTTAAAATAATTTATTTAACTCGCTTGGGCTATTAAGCTGATTAGCTCTATTGCTGATTTAGTATCGATTATTTGTTATTTAATTTTGTTAAATAAAAATTATTTCTTAATGCTTTAACAGTCCTTTATATTAAAATATTTTTCAAATAAAAATTTAATTTAAAAAATATGTTTCCTTTCATTAGATTATATATTTAGAGCATATATTTTATGGGTAAATACAATGTTGTTTTTGCACATTCTGAACTTTTCAATTGAAATTTTCTAACAGACAATAAGCATATTTCGAAGTATTTTCAGAATGTGTGCAAAAATGAAAAATCAGTATACGACTTTCTAACGAATTTACATTACTTGGATGTATAGGAAGATTTTAATAATTTTATACCATGTACATATTCCCAAGACGTTAAAATGTTTATTAGTTAAATAGTTGTAGTAAATTCGTAGTGAAATGGGATTATGAAATATATTAGAATATCACACGGTTATATTTAATTGTTTTAATATTATAATAATTTAGCCCCTCAAAATAGTTATCTTAGGTTAAGTGTTTCATTAATTTACTAAATATTTATAAGTTTTTAAAATTTTTACTAGACAATTAACGGGAAGTTTTAAGAATTAAAATGCAGTATTCTAATTTAGATGATGAAAAATTTGTGAATGTTAAACTACATATGTGTGCAAATTTAAATTATTCATACTATAAAAATTTAATTTTGTGTATTCAAATTACTTTTTCCATTTATTTTAATAAAAGTATTTCTGGAGATCAGCTGCACATGAATTTAATTAATTTGTTTTAAAATATAAATTAGAATTTATATTTTTAAAAATATTTAGATTAATTTTTCTAACTCGTATCTACAAATTCTTTTCATATAAAATTTACATGTATATTTAAAATTTACATGTATATTTAAAATTAGTACAAGTATAAATTTTAATTTTGAACATAAAAAATATAATTATTTTAAGTAAAGATTAGCTAAAAGACTAGCTTTAATAAAATGAATTCTGTAAGTTGAAAAACTCATTCAAATGAAATTTCAAAATTAAATAAAAAAAAAACGCAACATTATGGGTTTCAGTTATTTAATAAAGATTCCGTAAAATATAATTTTTTTATACAGATTAAATAAGAAAGATGAAGTAATATATTTCATAATGCAAACATTATGAAATACGATGTAAGAAGATTATAACTTACAGAATTAAAACATATTTTTGCACATTTTTAAGAGTAAAATAATGTATGGCAAATTCTATGGCACAAATTTAATTAGAGATAATAAATATTGCAATATTTATAGCATAATAATTATACATCTTATAACCATTTACAAATTTACTAAGAAAATTTATATTAAAATTTTAATAAAAGTTTTGAATTTAATAAATAAAACATTTAATATCATATACTTATCAATTTAAAATCAAATAAATAATTTCAACTAATCAAAAAACTCACTCATTTTTTAATGTTATTAGTGATAATTATAATGCTTTTTTCTTAATATATTATTGTCTACTATAGTGATTAGAAAGCCTTATTAACTTAAAATATAATAACTAAAATTCATTTCACTTCTTATCTATTTTCTAAGTTTTCACTTTTATAGAAAAATAGAATAAATAATTTCTTAAACAGGAAAACAGTATATATATATATATATATATATATATATATATATATATATATAAGCCAATTTCTTATATAGTTTCTTAACTTCCAATTATAAATAGTAGTTGGTACTTCAAGATTAAAAAATTAAATATAATTAAATCTATCTATCTATCTATTTATATATATATTATATATATATATTATATATATATATATATATATATTATATATATATATATATATATATATATATATATATATATATATATATATATATATATATATATATATGTATGTATGTATGTATGTATATAAATTTGATAAATCCAACTGAAAAAAAAAAACACTTTGAAACAATGTTGAAATTTGTTTTGTAAAAGATAAAAAGCTTTTACATTCGGAAAACTTAAGGAATTCAGAATTGTATGAGCGACCAAGAAAAACATAAAAAGTGCACAGTATCAAGCAGAAATAAATACTAAGTAAGAAAGTATAAGGGAAAAATATGTTACTTTTTGGAAAACTTTCTACTTCAGAAAATGTCTGGTGATATTTCTACTATGTGAGGAAAAGTTTTATTTGTTGAATGTGAGTTTTACAAAATAAGTTTACAAAATAAAAAATATTTTTAGTAGAATATATAATTCCCACATTTATTTTGAATGGTCTATTTCTTTAAAATTATTTAATTTTTAACCTATCTTGAAATTATATTTTATAAGTTATAATTTCAAGATTGGTTAAAAGTTAATAATTTTAAAGAAATATATTCTAGTTAAATAATGTGTGTTTTCTTTCTACTCAGGAATTTATGTAGATGAACTTATTCATTTGATTCCAGAAAAACAATTCGCGAATTATTTCATCGTAATTTTTAAAAAATATTTATAAAGATATACATTTCCTTAAAAGAGATATTATCCATATTTAAATGAAGGGAAAACATCTGATAAAGAATTATTTGTATTTTATAAATTTTGTGTTGAATAAATTCGCCAAGCTGAAATTTTAAATAAAATTTAAAGAAAAATAATTTAAATTTCTTTTGTAAACTATTTCTAGATGACTGAAAAGATAAAAGTTTAATAAAATAATTAAATAACACAAGTTATATTGTAATAAGTCAATCTACATCTTAAAATTTCAAATTTAAGCATAAAGTGCTAAATTTACATATAAATGCATACATATAATTTAGGTTTTATGATGAAATTTTTTGTATAGACCTTTAAATATCAATCGTGATATATATTTTAGGTTGGGATGTAAATGATATATATTGTAAAAAAAATCATAATTTAATGAGAGATATAAAGTGAAAGTAATGTATATGAATGTGAAAATAAAGATGTAACACAGATTTAGAAACTGTATTAAGCGATACTTTGTTGAAATTTTTATTAAATTTAATTGAATAGTTTTGTAATTATGAACAAATTTTTATTTATAATCTCCTTAGTTTTGCCAAATGAATTCATATAGTCGTAAAATAAAGTTCCAAGTTTACCAAAAATCTTAAAGATGTATGAAGCATCATTATTTGTTTTAGTAAAGTCGATTGTCATTTTAGTGGATTTTGGAAAATATTAAAAGAAAATGAGGCATAATCATGTTCAGAAGGTTATCTTCAATTACGATAAATTAATCGAAATAATTTTTATCCTTCGCAGTTAAACGTTTTCTTTAAAATAAATTTTTTCACTGTACTATTGGATTCATTTTGCAGTTTCGTATGACAAGATTACAAATTATTGTTACAATTATCATAAAAAAGGAATTTATAAAAATGTAGATAAATTTAATAACATATTTAATATAATAAATGAATAATCTGTTCTAAAAATGTCACATTTAAAATAATTAAATATTTTATTCTAATACATATTCTATATGTTGCATATAGTGGATATATTGTCCAGGAAAAATAGTTATATTTTAAGCTATTTTTATTTGCTAATTTATTTCTGTGAATTAAGTTTAAGTTAACTTCAACTGTTTTGTTTAACTGACTATTGCGATGTGAATCATAATATTAATGATATTAATTAGTTTCTGAATATATAAATAAAAATAGCTTAATATAAAATTATTATTATATAAAATAAAATAAGTAATACACAGCTTGTTGTGTTAAGAGTCTTTCAAAAAATTTACAACTTGGTGTCAAAAAAGTTGTGAGTATTTAAATAATGAAACAAATTTTTAATTTTTTTAATCAATCATAAAATTGAATCTAGACCACTGCCAAACACTTATGTAAATATATTAATTCAATAAATATTTATTACGTTCTTCAACAAAAGTATTAGAATGTTATTCTTAGGTACACATCTTTATTCTTAGCATCTATGCAGTATATTTATTAATTCTTCTTCTTATGCGTATAAGTAAATATGGTTCACAATATACTTGAATTATAACGTTCTAAACTAAAAGGATGGATTTAAAAGAATAAATAATTACTGTATATTTTTTCTTAGCTATTTACATAGATGGTTTGAAAAACTGCATGCTTCAAAATGAAAAACTAAATTTAATCATAACAAAAATACTGGAAGATTTATAAAGAGGAAATGATAAACGAAGGATTATTACATCATTTTACTTTATGTGAAAACTAGGAATACATAGCATATTTAATTTAAAAAATATTGTAGTAAAGATATAAAGCATTATCACATATACTAAGTTTGACATTAATGTAAAGAGATATCTGCAGGTTTCTATGAAAATAAGCATAATTAATTTTACTTATTAATTAATTTAAACAGATTAATTTTTATAACAAAATTATTTTTATAAGGAAATAAAAAGTGAAATTTTTTTGAAATGCAAATTCTTTAGAAACAATTGTGTTTCACTGATTAAAAATAAAAAATGGTGTTCATTGATCGTCCTTAACTCATACAAACAAAGTGTTTGGTAAAAACCATATAAAGTTACTGTTTTCACAATAGTTGTATGTATACCTATATTTAAATATTTATCTGCATATTTATCTCTATTTATACATACATATTATGTTTACATAAATTATATTTGCATTTATTTATTTATCTCTGTCTGTCTATTTATCTAGATATAAAATTTTCTATATATTCTGCTGATATTTTTAGTTAAATTTATCAAAAACGTCTTCTACATGTTAATAGAGATTATAAACTTTTCTTTGATGGTTGCTGTATAAATTCAAGTAATCACATAAAACTGTTGCACTCAAATTATTTTGTATAGAGTTTTACTTTGTATCAGCAAATCAATCGAAAATTTAACATTCAAGAATGTATGAATTTTGGTCACAGAAGAAAAAGATTTTTTCTGAAAAATGATGTTTTAAAAATAACGATAGCTAATATAATCTAACGATCATATAAAAGATTAAATCCCATATTTTCAATTTGATACATTTACTGACTTCATGATACTGTTTGGGACTTTATTTGAAACTAGCTTTTCGGAAAACAGTTATTTAGCCTTGTCGTAGTGTAAAACGACATAACCAAACCCTGAGAAAATAGATGCTTATATTTTTATTGCACTTTAAATTTAAGAGTTTCCTCTTTTCCTTTCAAACTAAGCTGTTATAATATAAAGGAAAATATATAATAAAAATTGGCACAATGGGACAAATGCAATGAAAAAATAAATATTTCCTTTTGGAATGGATGGGTGCTCTTGAGAAAATTGCAAGGTAAGGATATGTTTTATATGTAAATCTGACCAGTCGGGATTGAGGGGTGGAAATTTCTGACCTATGCCATAGAATGTAGGAGGTAGTCTGGAACTTTGGAAAACCCATGGTGTAAAGAGGAGGAAATAAGACGAGAATTATGAAGAGTTAAAAACTTCATCTAAAAATAGAAAAGGCATAGAAGTTCCTCACATACAGAAACCCCAGAGAAGCCCGACATAGGAAAGGAGACTACGACTGAGGACTGGGTCCTCATTGAGATTAACGAGAAGCTAAAAAGATGTTAGTTGTAAACGGAGTATATAACTGCCCTGTCCAGTACGAGCCCTATCTCGACTTTCCTGAATGGAGCTGCAGATGTCCGACAAATAGATGAGTATAAGAAGAGATGATAAAGTCTGAGGAGAGATGCGAGAGAAAAGGGGGAAAGCTCATGAGCAATCAGCAAGCAAAGTGAGATCTTGAGCCAGTAATGCCATTGATGAGAGGAACAACTACACTGCTACTTCTTAAAGGGGTGAGTCTGATCTCTGTTCCTTGTCCGTCTGGACACACTCAGTCATGATATATTAATGTGTAATTGACATAAAGCAAATAATAATGTTAGAATTTCAATTATTTAATCGAGAATATTTTAATGGTAAATGTAAATTCCTCTTGTAGTTAAGCTAATAAAATAAGTTTTATAGTATTTTTGTTTTTAATTTATCTCTGTCATTCAATTATTTAAAAAAAATCTGTTTCCTTGGAATTTTTCTAAAATTTACAAAGATCACCACAACAAGACTGTCAACGACAGTGAAACCCTGTATATATTCCATTTCCTTAAAATTATTAAATTATTAATATGTATTAGATAATTCTAATGCATAGTAATTACTTCAACGAAAAATTATAAATTATTAAATGTATGTAAAAAATAAAAATGCATAACATTCATGATGATTAGAAATTTATTGAAATTAACTATTTTATTGAAATACTTCATAATTTATACAATAATAGTGTTTCATCAAAATTAGAGAAAGAATAATTGACTGAGAAGTATTTAAATATTTTATCGAAATTCTTTGAAACATTTTAGCAGAAAGAAATGCTTTTTATTCTCCATTTTTAATGCATTCTTTCTATTCTCTATAATATTGTTGATAGAAGAATCGAAATGACTCAATAACTTAAAGAGCATTTTTATTTTTGTATTGCAGATTAAAAAAAAAGTTAAGAATATTTTGGAAAATGATTTATTGATGCTTTTCTTCATTAAAAAATTCTTATATTTCATAAAAGAATCATTTGGAAAAAGGAATTGAAAAAGAAATTCGGTGAATTTTCATTTCAATTTAAGTTTACTATTTATATATTGTTGAGAAGTGATAATGAATTATAAAAAGTGTTTTAAAGCTCAAAATATTGAATTTTTTACTAGTTTTATAAAAGCTTAATTTTTATCTTTTCTTTCATATTTAAGTTTAGTTTTTAGCTTTATTTCAAAGAATGATGAAAATGATTTTCAGGTATTTTATGAATTGTAATATTTGTATTTTTAAAAGTTTTTATAATTTTATATCATGTTGTTTGGTAAGATGAATTTATTATTCGTACATTAAATTTATATTTATATTATATTATAAAATAGTTAAAAAATTGTGATACTTTTATGAAGAATTGCGTGTTTTCAACTGTAAATTCTATAACATGTGCGTTATTTATGTTTACAGGACAATGGCATTGAAATTTTATCATTTTAAATAAAAATATTGCTTGTTCAACTAATTCCAATAGAATAGTTGACATTTTTATGGTAAATGCAGGATAATTAATTAAGACATAATATCTCTTTGATACTGTTTTCCATGAATTCAATGTGCCAAGACCAAGTTGGAATGTTAAATTTGTCTTTGAACCATTACAAAGTCGTAATTCTAGAGGAGGTTTGAGAGAGATCTGACAACATAAAGCTCATCATTCAACTGTAACTAGTTTCATGATATAACCATATATCAAAGAATAAATATTAATACCACAATAGACAAAATTTTATTTTGTTACTGATAAGAGAAACATGCTAGCTTCATGAATTATAATGAAAACTATATCTTGAATATCAAACATATTATGTAATTTATGCACTGAAACTGCGTTAGAAAATTATAATCCATGATCCAAAGACTAAAATTCTAAAAAAATATCATTTAACTACTTGAGACTTATTCAACTAATGTTTAGCCAATAAATATCCAAGAAAACTTTTATCATGTATTGATTTACAGTATGTATATCTTAAATGTTGATAACATATTGCAAAATGTTTTTATTGTTTATTTTGGATATAGTAAAAAATATTTATCTTCTGATGATTTTTAGTTGCTGCAAGGGATGAAACTACAAAGCATCCATAAGTATAAAATAAGCTTAAGTTTGAAGAATTTTGCCTTTTCGTTTAACATTAAAACACAATATTCAATTTACAAATTTATTTGTCCTTTGTATGTTGTTTTAAATCGTAATATGTAATTTAACTTCTTGATTAGCTTGATTTTTGAATTTAATATTTGAACTAGTTTTATTTGTAATGTGACTGAAATTCAAGCATTTTAGTATTAATCGATTAATGTTTTTTGATTCACAATAGTCTTTCTATAAATATATTTTTACATTCAGATTTTTAGTATTTGATACACATTGACTAAAAATCATAAAAAATTAAGAATTTTTTAAAAATATTTTACGTAATCAGTTATTTCTTTAATATATTTAAACATACAATTTATAAAATAATCTGAATTTTTGAAACTTATATTTCTAAACTCCAATGTTTCTTAAAGATAGGATAACTACTATGATACATTTCATTCTTTGCAAAGGATTTACTGAATGTGAATGAAATTCAATTTCATTCTTTGCAAAGGATTTACTAATTGTAATAAATTTAAAATATATATTGTTGTAAATTTGAAGTTTGATATTTTTTAAAGTACGTATTCATTTGTAAATAATTTATTAAAATTTATTATTCTATATTATTTAGTTAATTAAAAATTTATTATACAAAAATGTATGGATTATTACCTGACAATTATATAATATTGTCATGTTTTATCATAAAACACATGAATAAAAAAGCAATTTAATAAATATTTAAAAGAACGATTATTAGATGGTTCCTTAGGATGGTTTTAATTGAAAAGTAATATTAAAAATGCATTCGGACACTTTACTTATTTCACAGTTTCTTTCATTATATAATAACGGTAGTAATATTAAATAGTTTCTCCCATTTTACTTTAGAAAATGTATTGAAATGTTAAGTATCAATAAAACTATCTAAAGTTTCAAAGACGTGAAGTCGTATTAAGAATTCTATACACATCAAGCAAATTATATCAAAGAACAGTGAATATTTATTAAATTAATTAATTAAAAAACAATGAATATTTATTCAATACTTCAGTTAATTTTCACTGGTCCGGAAACGTAAATTATTTCTTATTAATGTTCTTAAGCATTCGACATTCATTTATCATATTATTACAAAATTTTCTTTTTTTGTCTTACACATTTTATTTGAAAATAATATTTAAAAATATTTTTTCATTATATTTATTGGTTAAAAAAGCGAGAAGAAAGAAATCCTCACAAGTTTAATAAAGTAAATCATAAACTATGCAGGAATTCAGAAAATTCAACCTGTTTTAATTTCGTTATGGTAAAAGTTATACAAACATGTTTTACATATGTGCCAATAGTTTAGACGAAATTGGGGAAAAAAAAAGTCACTGTGAAAATGCATTTCATTGCATAAAAGAAAAATAACAAGATATCTTTTAAATAATTAGTAAAATTCAATGTATTTTTTTAACAGGTAGAAGTATTTATTTGAAATTTCAGAAATTATTCGAATCATAACTTGATATTTTTGATGATTAAAAAGTGATTTTACCAGAACTATAGACTCTTAAATTGTCCACTACATGGCATCAAAAATTCAACATGAAGAATCTTTTACACAATATCTTAAATGATATGTTGAGAATTCCAGCTGTTAAACAATAGTATTGAATGATACACGATGACTGATTGTTTAATCATTACTTGGATTCCAGGACTTGTAACTTATTAATAATTAGGAAATTTGCAGATTTTTTGCTCTCATGAAATGCTAACGAAGTATATTTAAATATTGCAATTTTCGAATTGCAATAGTCGATTACATCAATGTTGAAAACTGGAATTCAAATTTAAAGAGAGGTTTTTGAATGTGTAGTGAAAGTTCGTAGTAGAATCTGCAAGTATATTAGTTCGTTTCTGCACTCTTAGGAATTTTTTTAAATTTAAAACAGACTTACTTGTTTTCAATGAAACATATATTGTTGTTGTTGTTGTTGTTACTTATGACACTTGGACAAGCCAAGCTTGCTATGCCTTGGCAATGCGAATTTAAATCAATTAAGAGCGTCTTTTGTTTTAATCAGAGCACCACGAAAGTGAAAGTACGTCTTTGCTCTTTTTTAAATCCTCCGATAGATGGTACCACCAGATGCCCCCTCACTCAATTTTAACATTGATCTGAAGGGGGAGGAAATTTTTTCCAGACCATTGCACCCATGGTAACTGCTCAGCGACAGACCACAGGACTTTCGATTCCACAGATTGAAGGATCACGTACATCGCATGTACTCGGTGGATCTTTGGTGGCATTGGGAATCGAACCCCTTTTTCCGGTTCAAAATTTGTTTCTCCTTAAGCTATAAAAAGTATTTATTACAGCAACAAACACAACTTAATAATAAATGAAACACAAGAAAAACCAATTACTAGGGTTTCGTAAAATAAATTAACCCATTTTTATAAAGATATATATATTTAGATGATTAAGTAATGTGCTATGAATTACTTTATTCACTTATATTTAACAACAATATCCTTGTAAGATATACACAAATACTTATTTAATTACTTAAGAAGCATATACATGAAATTTATATTTATTTTTAATCTGAGTGAATAAATATTCCTAAATAAGTCCTTTTTGTTTTTTAAAAAAATACTGATTTATTTATGATAAATGCATTTAAAGAAAAATTTAAAATAATCATAGAAATTAGCTACAGCAATTAAATAATTTTAATAATAAGTACTAATTTACCAAAAAGAAATAAATTATATTTTGATAAAAAACACTTTAATAACAGTTTAATTTTTATTTTCTAAATTAGAATAATAACAAATAAACTTATTCTTATTCTTAAGTCTGAAATACGCTAGGATTAAATCCAATTGATGCTAATTTCTCAAAAACAATTAGTAAGTTAACTTGGCTTAAAAAGTTTTCTTCATACGCTTCAGTAAGAAAAAAGAATCATTTTAATTAACTAGCTTTTCAAAAATTATTCATTACTGAAGCAAGAATACTCGTGAAAAAACAGTTTAAATAGTACTTAAAACCAATTAATTAAATTACTTAAATAATACTTACTCTAACATTGTTTTGTACTAGGGAAACGGAAACAATGCTCGTATTAGTTCATTTATATCTATCAAAGAATCCCTTTATACATAATTTTTTATATCTAACATTTTACATTTTTTATTATTAAACACTTTTTATTTTATTAAATTCAGGAATTTAATAAATATTTCTACACGAAAGTCTAGTTCTATAGAACATTCTGACATAATGCAAAAATTGAATTGTTTTCCTTAGATAGAAAAGTAATAATTAAATTTTGTTGCTTCATGGGACTCCGAAATGAGTTTGAGAAGTACAGAACTGGCAGTTTGATCTCCAATTTCTATCCAGTTGTGGAGGTACTAAAGAGAGCTTCTAAAGAAAGGATTCATAGGTCCACAAAACCACTTTCATTACGAAGAGCTTCAAGACCTTGTTTGATTGCAACTAATTCACTTTTGAATCAGGGTTGCAAAGGCTGATGGATAGTTTTTATTCCGGTTTCTCAATGTAGATACAATTACCAGCGTGGTCAACCATTTACTTCCGTCCTTATACAGTTTTATGGCATTGGGAAACTATGTAAAAGTTAGTAAAATAGAGCATTTAAGTAAAAAGCAGCTACATATGATCCTCTGACAGAGAATGTATTTTATCTTTTATAATCAAATATGACTATTCAAAGCTACGAAGTATCTTGGATATAAAACAGATATGAAATTATTAGATTTCACCAAAAGAAATTTTCTATATAATTTAAAAGCTTATAAATTTATTTTTGTGTTTCGCTTAAACTTCTCAAATTTGTCTCGTAATATTTTAGTCACAAACTTGTGTCACTGTATGACGTTATTTCTTCAAACTTAGCATATATGATTATAATTTACATAAATAGAAAAATTGTTTATTTATATGCGTCAAATTAATTAAGTAAATTTTCTTAAAGTAATTTTAGGGTAGTTCGAAAAAAATAAAGTTGTAAAACATTTTCACGATTGCAAAAATTATACGAAAACATTATTTGAAGAATGAAATTTGAAGTTTATTTGGCATTTTTTTTTATGTTCCGTATAAATATTGTTGTGGTGAGGCGCGGAAATTTCAAAAAAATTGCGAGGAAACCCAGATTCGTTTTTTAAATAATTGAATGACAGAGATAAATTCAAAACAAAAATACAATAAAACTTACTTTATTAACTTAATTACAAGATTAATTTCCATTTACCATTAAAACATTCTCGATTAAATAATTGAAATTCTAACATTATTATTTGCTTTATGTCAATTACACATTAATATATCATAACTGAGTGTGTCCAGACGGACAAGGAACAGAGATCAGACTCACCCCTTTAAGAAGTAGCAGTGTAGTTGTTCCTAGCGTCAGTGGTATTACCGGCGCAAGATCTCACTTTGCTTGCTGATTGCTCATGAGCTTTCCCCCTTTTCTCACCCATCTCTCCTCAGACTTTATCATTTCTTCTTATACTCATCTATTTCTCGGACATCTGCAGTTCCATCCAGGAAAGTCGAGATAGGGCTCCTACTGGACAGGGCAGTTATATACTCCGTTTACAACTAACATCTTTTTAACTTCTCATTATGCTCAATGAGGACACAGTCCTCAGTCGTGGTCTCCTTTTCTATGTCGGGCTTCTCTGGGGTTTCTGTCTCTCTTCCATTCTTAGATGCAGTTTTTAAATTCTCGTCTTAGCTCCTCCTCTTTACACCATTGGTTTTCCAAAGTTCCAGACTACCTCCTACATTCTATGGGAAAGGTCAGAAATCTCTCCTCCTCAATCCCGACTGGTCAGATTTCACAAATAAAACATATCATAGAACATAAAGTTCCTATGAAATTTTCTCCAGATCATCCATCCATTCCAAAAGGAAGATTTTATTCATTTATTGCACTTGTCTCATTGTGCCAATTTTTATTACATCTTTTCCTTTATATTATAACAGCTTAGTTTGAAAGGTAAAGAGGAAACTCTTAAATTTAAAGTGCAATAAAATATACACATCCATTTTTCTAAGGGTTTGGTTATGTCGTTTTACACTACGACAAATATTTTATTTGATTTAACGTTTTAGGCAAGAAAAATCAAATTTATTTTAAAATCTTCGTATATAAAGCAATTATTTTTCTTTCCATTAATCACAAATTACATTTATATAATCATGTATATATTTTTTCTACATATAAATCTTCACACCAGAGTGTTATGGTTTTTTTATTTTTTCCATGTAATCATGAATGTGTAATATACATTTTGGAAAATGATATTTTTTATGTTTTCATGTATATTTTGTAATAATGAAAAAGCTATTCTCTCTTATGATGTACTCTTAGTAAGTGGATATTTATTTTAAGTGTTCTCCTAGGCTTTCATTTTTTTATGTTTTATTGCACTCAAAGTAATTTAGTAATATTTCAATATGTGGCATTTTTCTTAAGAATTATCTGATAAACATTTAAAAATGCTTAAAATCTCCCCTGACACCAAACGTACTTTCTATTTTAAATCCTATTTATTGTAACTTTAGCTAACAATGATTTTTTAAATTTATAGACTTTTTTCTGTTTTAGATAAAAAAAAACAACAACAAAAAACGGAAAACTGCTATTAAATTGAACATTAATATTTCCAAACATTCGGATAAATTCATCATATACAATTTATCATGTACAGTCGACATGTATTAAAAGTGAAATTTAATGGTTCAATTATTTTTCAGCTTACTTCAAGTTTTAATTTTCTTTTATTGATTAAAGATAACAGATGTTGCTTCTGATAAAAAGTCTAAGAATGTTTGTTAGTATCTAATATAAAATCCTCCATCTGTTGCACTTCAAATACATCATAAAATGTTAATATATTGAGTTAGAAAATCAAACAATGCGATGATCTGGATAGTATAAAATGCTTCCTTAGTGATAGTAATATTCTTTATGTTAGAAATTTTATTTCACTCAATGTTTTGTTAAAAATTTTAAAGAATATTTTAAGTTTATATTAGTTTAATGTAAAGGACAAAAATGAAATGTTTTATTTTTCATTTAAAACATTTTCAAAATAATTTTGTTACATTTTGCAGTGATAAAATTACATTGAATATTAATATAACATTTAGAAATGATGTCACTACTTATAATTAAAAATAATAAATTACACAATTATTATAAGAATAGTTTTTTGTAGTTTGAGGATAATAGTTGCCAAAATTTCAGATATTTTTACAACCATTTACTTATTTATTATGTACTTATGATCATAAATACCAAAAATATTAATTGTGTTTTTTAATTTTTCTTTTGGCAAATAAAAGTATGTATGTTAATTGAAAAACTACTTTTTGGTAGCAATTTATTAAAAAAATCATTATATAATGTTACTAAGGAATTTTTAAAAATTCTACACAACTATAAAATATTTTCTTATGGGGTAAAACTAAATAGTATTATACAAAAAAATGTTAAAAAAATATTCTTAAGAAAGTCCTTGGGGAAATTATTTAAATCAAACATATAAGTTGGGTAACCAAACCTTTTTTAAATTACATATAGTAGCAATATTTATTTCACAAATATTTCTTTATTTTTTTTTATACAAGTTACTAATTAAACTTTGATTTACTTCATTCATTTCTCAAAATATTTCCATTAATTAATAATGAATAATGCACTACCTATGCAACACTTTCCTTAACGTATAAGAAGAAAGTATATGTCTTAAGAAAGAATTTTTAAAGTACTAACATCCTTTTACTGAATAAATTTTTCCAAACTGCTAAAAATGTATCTAATTTAAATAATATAAGCATCCAACTGCATATAGATTGCTCATCAAGAGTGATTTTTTAAGGAAAACCTTAATGTATAACTTAATTTCAAGCAGCTGGATGAAATATATTATTGATTCTCTAACTAATTTTTCAAGAAATTTTTAACTAAATTTATTAATAAACTAGCCGAAAATTTAAAGTATTTCTACTTGTAAATAATATAAATAGTTAATTTTAGAAAAATATGCGCAATTCACATTTTATACAAGGATATTATCAAAATCATTTAGTTTTACATCCTAAATTTGAATTTTTAAAGTTTGATATCAAAAGAATTTATCTAAAAGAAAACAAAAGTACATTTAATTTTTTCTGATAATCTTTAATTTGATTTTTAGAAAAAAAAGTTGACTAAATATTTATGGAAAGTTAAAGTAATTATAGTTTTTATTAGCATTATTTAGATAAATTATAAATTTTTATTTTTGTTATTTTAGAAATAAATTTTTTCTGTGAGGTATCATTTAAATGTTGCAACAACAAATCATGGTTTTACGCATATGTCTATAAGTTTCAAAGCTCTACCATAAATTAATCATGTACTTGACAAGTGGATCATGTGCTGAACATATTATTCTGTCATGAATCATGTACTTTTTCGAACTCCAAGTATAATATTTTATAAATTCATGTTTTACAGAGGATGGTGGCCTTTGTTATAGACTTTAATTTTATAATTTAGGATTTATTATTTACAGAATCTGAAGCTTTCTTTTTTAAGATAGAAGATAAACCAACAATGATTTACGAACTATATGAAAAATGTAATCAGTATCATTTTGAATTGGTCTTAATTTTCTGATACTTACAATTATAATCCTGAAAAATTTTGAATGAATTTTAGTAACAATAATAAAAAAGTCACAAGCTGTAAAATCTGAAATTTATGATTAATTCATGATGTGTTCCATTGTTCAGTTATAATAAAAAAAATTAATGAATTTCTTACATTGGAGTTAATTTTTATAGTTATTAGTTGTATGTGAATGACATTTAGTAATAAAACTAACAGTCTTAAAAATTTTTAGATATAATAACTTTTCAGCTTAACTGCTACATTTTTTAATATGATAATGTCGCAGTTGTGAGTCAATTGATATCTTAAAAAAGATTTCTTGTAATTTGAGGAAAATCTGAGAAACTACTTATGTATTTTTCACTTTACCTAAATGGTAAAGTGAAACTTTCACTTTACCTAGGTTTGATAAATACAGAATTTCGGTATTGGAAACGAATTTCTATCAATTTTACTAATTAAAATTATATTTCTATACATATATGAAATTATCAAGCAATCAAGAGACTTTTTTTGTACTCTTGGAGCTGTAAAGCTACCGTTATTTCTAGTTTATTAAATTAATTTCGTTATTAAGGAACATAATATACATGAATCAACTAGAATTTTGAGAGCAGATTTGAAAATTAAAGTATGTTACATAATTAGAAACTGCAAATATTTGAATTATTTTAATGTTTTTTAAATTATTGTAATTATTTAACTGTTAAAAAATAGAATTTCATAAGGCTAGGTGAAAAAATAGATAAAATATCGAACAATTTCAGAATGGGGAATTTCTTAATTAACTCTGTTATTAATATTTAAATATATATAGCTTTTTAATTTTATTTACCTCTCACAGAAAATTATGCTAAATTTTATTATTTATCTATTGAAAACTATATATCATTTAAATATTTGTAATTTCAAAGATGCTTGTTAAAACTTATTAATTTTGATTAAAAATCGTAAAATGTTTAATATGGATTCATCTTGAACTATACTTCAATTTTTATAGGCACTTTATAATATTCTCTAATAGAGTATTCATAAAACTGAGAAATGCTAATTTGTAACAGTATAAAATTCTTTTGTTCAGTGTTTGTTTCTTTGTGTTGGATGTATTGGTTTGATTTTGATAATTTTTAAAAAACTGCTTGTAAAAATTGCTGTTAGTAAATAATAAATTTTGTAACTAAATAAGAGCATTTAATATAAGCGTTGAATAGTTCAAATGTGATTTAGAACACGCTCATTTAAAATATAACCGAAAAAAACTTTGGAAAAATGGATCAATTATTACAAAGAGTATAAAATCTCAGAAATTGCATATAATTTTTTAAAAAAGTTAAAGTAATAAAAAGGAGTTCTCTCTAAATCGTGGCTGCCCTCGGGTGGAAATAGCGAGGTACATCGGGAGTGTTCATACCTGGTAAGGTCACTCAAGGTGTGATGTCCATTTCACCCTGCTGAGATGAGGCACATAGGTGAAGTCTTCGTTGGGTGCTTCCGAATTTTGGAATAAAAGAGCCCTCCTTCCCTTCTCTATGGGTTTTTATGTCACCTGTAATAGATTTATGAACCAGATCCAGCTGTTGCTAGACCTAGAAGACTTAATAACAACAAAAAGGAATATATTTTTTAGTTCCTAAACTATATTTAGGTACATTTGATAGCATTATATTAATCAAAATAATTTATAATAATTTAAAACCGTATCAGGAACTATTTTTAAGCAATCTAATGGTTATTTATTAATAATAATATTAATAACTTATTATTGATAATGACAATTTAATAACAGTAAATTTAATTACTCAAGGTAATTTGTAAAAATATATAATTCTCCCTAATAAAATAACGTTAGTTATTTGTAACATTTTATTTAACAGAATTTATACTATATCATTATATTAGAGGAATAATATGGAAAAAAGAGATTAATATAAATTTTTTTTTATAATGTTAATATTATTTGCGATATTTTTTTCTTTCTGTTTGTTTCTTTCTCATAAATTATTATTTTAGAGAAATGATATGAGTTCTAGCTTAGTATTTCAGCTGATTTCTTTTATACACTTCATATTAACCCAGTAATATTTCTAAGAAATGATTGTAGCATTCTTGAAATAATTAGTAGCGATGTTTTCATATAAAACTACTTTTTTTAAATATAAAAGTTAATTTTGTTCATTTTGAGCAAAGCACATTAATGAAATTATCTTACCCTACATTAATTAAATAAATATTTAATTTCTTAATATTCTTTTGTTCTAACAAGTCACATGAAATCATCTAGTAAAATATATGAGCTATAAAAAATAAACTTATTGTGATAAGAAGTTTAAGATTTTAATACAAATTATTGTATGTGAAAATTAAAAAAATAATTGGTGCTTATGTAATAATTGTGATTAAGATATAAATGTAAAACATAAAGCATCAAATCAGATTTCATTGATTAATTTGATTCAAAACTTTTGAAATCTTCAACATAGAAAATTGATTTCAGATGCTAAATATTATCAGAGAAATAGTTAATTGCAAATGTTTATATAATTTTTCTCTATATTTAGGAGGATAAAAAACATTACTATTTCTCAGATTATCCTTTAGATTTATTTAACACTTTTATTTATTTATTTATTATTATTATTATTTTGATTATGAAAATTTTTGTTTCAGAGTTCAGCTTCCCTTTAAAATACATTAATCAAATTTCATTAATTTCATTTTGGTAAAAATAAGTTTTTTTTTATAGTTTAATATTTTTAAACAATCTTTACTTATAACTAGCTAAAGAACATAAATTGAATTTTTGAAATAATTCAGAAAATCACATTATTTAAAATAAATATTTTCATATTCCGGGGTAAAACTACAAATTAATTTTATTTGTAAACAACTTGTGTTTAAATCTTAAATTATATGTTACATTTGTACTAAGTATTATTAATTCATATTTAATGAAATTAATAATTTTTATTAAATATGAATTAATAATACTTGGAAACAAGTTTTTCAGAATTTAATCGTAAAAAATTACATGTTTTAATAAAAGAAATGTAACATGTTGATTAAAGAGATTCTTTAGCATGAATTTTCACTTGTAAAATAATTGAGATAAGAAATGTATTCTAAATTACAGACATTTATTCATGTTTACTTTGTAGTTTCAAGAATTTTATTTGATTAAAAACTTCCAAGTCAGGTTTATATTTTTTTACCAAAAGTTATTAGAAATGCAATGTAAGAAAATCCATATTATTTTATCTTTTATAATATTTTTTATTTTTCTATTTAAAACAAAGATGAATCATTTGTCAAAACCGAGATTTTATTTATAATCCCTTTTCTGTGAATATGATATTCTTTTATTTCTTTTACATTAGGGGAGTTCATGAATTTTTAATGAACTTTATTATATTTAAATTAAAATGCAAAGATTGCAGAAGTAATATCTGAGCTGTCATGTATTCCACGATATAAATTTTTCTCCTAAAAAATTACATAAGAAGTTCATGATTTCGTTGATTAAATACATATAATAGTTTTTTTTTAACTCAGCATTTGATATAAAAGAAGTGGTTTCGTTAGTTAAGTGATTAAAATATGTTTTTCATTATACATAATGTTGGATTCAGTAGGAGTAGTCTTATGATATTTAAAATAAAATTATATATGTATAATACGAGTATTATTAAAATTATATATGTATATATAAATTATATATGAAAATAAATATATGTATTCTTGTTCCATATACTGAAAATATTTTAGTATTCTTTATTTTTGCAATATTTTAAAGTAAAATTTTACAGACGTTTCTGAGACAGAACTTTCTTATGAAATTAATCTACATAAAACTTGAATGACATATCGTACTTTATAAGCAACTATGAGAACGATTTTCATCACTTCTAAAACCTGTTAACTTATCTTTATTACTGAAAGTTAAATTTTAATTACTACAGCAAAGTTTGCAACGCATTTTCCAAAATACAAATTACCATTTCTCTATACTAAAAACTAAAACATTGGATTATTTTTAAAAGTAATTTCACAAATTTATTGCAAAAGTAAAATTTTGATTTTGGGGAAGTTTTTAAATTAAAATAATTTGAAGTTTTAATTATTCCAATAAATATTCTAATTAAATAGTGAAACATTAGCACCAAGCTAAAATATCACCACATATCATAATTGAAATACATGATAATATATATATATATATATATATGCATATATATAATATATATATATATATATAATATATGTATATATATAATATATATAATATATATGATATATATATAATATATATATATATATATATATATTTATGTCAAATGTGAATTTAAGTCTTTGTAAAATGGTGATTTTTCTTAAAATCTTTTTTCTATTTCATTTTATAAAAAAATAATATTTTATGAAAATTTCGGAAACTTAAATTTACATTTGACATGTGCAACAATAATTAATCTTTAAATTCTTCATTGATTTTCCTGAAGAATTTTTGAAACTATTTTCACTATTATGAATTAGTATATAAAGGATATCTTGACTGTTTCATCTATCTATCCGTAAATTGTTTATTTTGCTTATTTTTTATAAAAAAATTAATCATATTACATTTCATTATTTTTATTAAGGAAAGAAAAACAATGTATATATATATATATACATTGTTTTTCTTTACTTAATAAAAATAATGAATGTAATAGTAATTTTTTACAAAAAATAAGCAAAATAAACAATTTATTTATATATATATATATATATATATATATATATATATATATATATATATATATATATATATATATATATATATATATATATATATATATATATATATATATATATATATATATATATATATATATATATATATATATATTTATATATATATCATATATAATAATTATATATATATTTATATATGTATATATAATTATTATATATGAGCATACATTAAATATATGTAGGTAGGAGGAAATAACATGTAATGTGAATATTAATGCATTTACACCATATAATTTTTAAAACTTAAATATCATTATAAGAAGTAATAAACTTAACGATTTGATAAACACAAATATAGTAAAATACTGTGATTGTTTTAACTATTGATATTCAGTCAAATCCATCTGAAATGCATTATGCTGCACACGTTTTGTAACACAAATGAAGTTTGGCGATAATAATTTACCACAGATTTTCCGTGTATAGAGATACAAAAGTTTTTGCCTTTGTTCTGTAATTTGCTGAAAGGAGAAAATAGACTAACAATACTTTCGTAAATAATGTCACGTAGGACATACCCAAATAAAGTAAGGGTACAATAAGTCATTTGTTTAGTGCAGAAAGAGGATGCAATGCTAAGAAAATGAAATTTTAGGAAAGCCAATAAAAAGGATGTGTTTTCATATATATATCTGTAATGAAAAGAGTTCATATTTATGAAATTTTGCGTTTCTGCTTATTGTTTTATTCCGATTATTTGAACTTGCTAGTATAGTTTGTAATGAATCTTAAATTCCGATAAAATTTTATCTGTGTACTCTTTAAAGTGAATGTTAATATTTTTCCTAATATGAATTTATATTAAAATACGAGTTAACGTACAAGAATCAATGTGTGTGAACGAGTTAAAAATTAAAATTTTATAAATATTGTAAAATTCTTTCTACTGATACTTTGGTCTAGTAAAAAATATTTTCTAATAAGCAGAAACGATTTTATTTCTATTTTTGTCTTCAGTACAATTATTTAAGTCTAAATTTTTAAAAGCAAACTACTTATTTTTAAATATTTCACTTATGAAAAATAATTGCATATACATATAATATGCAAGTTAATAAAAATAAGTATTTTAATTAAAATTTAATATAAAATCTTACATAATTTAACTTTAGATTCAAGGAAATAATTAATACAACTTATATAGCTTTAGTGCATAAGAAACAATGCTAATTGTACAATTATTAACTAGTTGCAAATTGAATACGAACTTTAATTTACCAAATTCAAATATTAGATTTTATCTCAGTGTATGAGTTTTAAAATAAATACTGTGTTAGTTTAAATTAATGTCTGAATGTTCATAAATGAAAGCATTTAAATGCATTTTGAATATAACACTCTTCTTATTAACCATGATACAAGAAAATAATTTAACATTCCAAATATTTGTTAAGTAATCATTTTTATGTGAAAACTGCATTCTTAATAGAGTAGTTATATAAATTGCATAATCAAGTTCCTAAAAAATTTTGTTATTCAGTAATTTTAATGACTTTAATTAATGTCCTCTCATCTGTTTTTAATTAATACCAATGATTTTATAAATTTATTCAGTTTATTTAGCAGAATAATTGCACTGCACACATTCATTTATGGAAAACAGATGGTTCTAATAATAGTTCAATAAAGCTTATCTTTAAAACTAATGGCAGGGAATAAGTGATGAGAAGCATTACTGAATGAAGATTAAAAGAAAAAAATTGCATTGTTCAACTACAATAGTAAATTTTATTTTTTAATATTAAACTATAAAAATTCCCACAGTAGTCGCTTAGTTTTTATTAATCTAAAATTTAAAAAATTATTTCTACACAATGTATTTTAAATTCAATACTGTATTATTTAATCCATACTCAATGTAATAAAAAATGTGTTATTTTGCGAAAAGGAACGCACAGAATTATTTATATCACACACACAGAATAACAGTGTATTTATGTTAATTTTAAGGAAATAAATATGTCATAGTAAGACAATCATCTAAATGAACAATAAATAATGCAAAATTACACACACACACACACACACACACACACACACACACACACACACACACACACACACACACACACACACACACACACACACACACACACACACACACACACACACACACACACACACACACACACACACACAGAAATTTTTACTTAATTACATCTTTCTTATGAAAACTATAAGAGCTAACAACAACATTAGATTCAAACAATTGAAAATATGATTGAATCTATACACAATGTTTTAGACAATATTAACTTGCGTTGACGTTTTAAAATTAAAGTGTTACAGAAAAAATTAACGAGATTAATGGCTTAGAAGCAAAAAGTTGAAAGAACTGATAAGCGTGTTTGAAGCATTCCATTGACTTAAAAAACTGAGCATTACATTCCAAAGCAACCACATCTAGAAATCATAAATATCTTCACAACCAAAAAAGAAACAAATTCAAAGACAAAATGGACACAAATATTTGAAAAATCAATATTAAACAAATCATAAAAGAAATTAAGAGGGAAGCACATGAGTGCTCTGCCTTTTGATTAAAGAGAGTTTTGTAAGAAGTAACAAAATATTGTTACTTTTTACAAAGAAAAATTTAAAATAAACATTTGCTATAAATTCAATTGGAATAAGCAATTTTTTTATCTTCAGATGTAACTCATCAAAAACTTAATAGTGGAATTCAACAAGAAATATTTGTTGTTTGCCCAAATATTTCTTTTATGAAATAGACATTTTAGTGGTTAAAATTTTAAGAGGCAAGTTGAAAATAAGTCTTATGGATATTATGAAAATGAGTTTAATATAATAGAGCAAAATTACTAATACTGTAATAAAATTAGAAAATAGTAGCTCCGCTGTTTTAAATTAATAATTTTTGTTGATTGCTTTTTTTTTACTTAAAATTATCTCTGGAAACATAAAGTAAGTAAATCTTTTGACAATAAAATGTCAGATGTTATCGCTTAACGCATAAACACATGTCCATTATTAATACATCGAAGAACTTTTGTTATATAATACAATTCGGAGTATATTTTTGATAACCCATGAAAAACTGTATAAGAATAAGATTATTTAACAAAGTGCGGAAAGTCCTATTTGTGTTAAAAATTTTAAGAGGAATATTTCATTTAATGGTTATCGCGTAATTCCTTAATGCTTGTTTAATGAAAGGTATACAAAATATTGTTTTGAAGCTACTGGTTGTAGATATTTAGATAGAAAATAAAGGCGATCATATTCAACCCGTATACAAATTCGAGAAATATATTAGTTATGAAGTTCTAAATATTCGCACATTCAAGCTTCTAAATACTCTTATTCAACTTCATTTATTCAAGAATTTTCTCCAAATATCTTTGGAATTTCTGCCATTGAAATGCTCCGAAATAGCAAATCAAACTAATTTTAGAAATCCTGCTGTGTTCATAATTGATGAATATGTCATGGAGTAAGCTTTTGTTTGATTATAAGCCAAATGTTTTCAGAAATTTTCTTAAAATCTGAATTCAAATTAATTTCAAATTACTTTTTTATATCGTGTTATTTTTCCTGCGTTTTGTAAAGTCTTTAAACTGAAATTTAAAATTTTTTATTTCATTTTCAAGTTTTTAAATTACTTGAAGTCTTTAAATTCAGTCTATAATTTTAATTTTTCAAAAATGGATTAAAATTGTATTGTTGAAATTTTCAATAAGAATAACAATCAGTGCATTTTTATTAAAATTTTGAATAATTTGATTGCAGAATCTTTCTTGGAAGACAAGACATAATCTTCATTTGTATTCGTTTGATTAAAAATTCCTTTACAGTTTTTATAAAAAATATAGCGATGCGTTCAAATTAGGAAATTGCTGGTTGCAGCACAAAAGGGTAGTAAATTATTATAGTATTTTATATATATTTACGCAAATTAACAATTTTTGAGAAGTTTAATTAATTTCGTAGGTAAATTTCTCTTCTCAGAATCATCTGCACAACTTAATCTTAAGATTGGGCTTGAAAGATTTTAAGGACTTTATTGACAATAAAAAATTAAGGTATTTTCTAAACAGAAAACCAGATTAACAATAGAACCGTAGATGGGATCATTTTAATCCAAAAACAGTTTTGTTTCTGATTTTCTCAAAAAGTTACTAACGGAATTGAAAGAAATTTCTTGAATTTTCCTATTTTTATACCACTAATAATCTACGAAAATATGATTCGTTAAAGTTTTATCGTTTTTTTTGTTTTTTAATAATTATACCTAAATGGTTAATTTTAAGCCCATTATAATCACATATACCAAGTTTACAATACAATGATTCCAAGAATGGGAAAAGCTTTTCAGGCCTTCTTTCCCCCCATTTCCCAGATTTAAGCAGAACAATTCTTCAAGGTCAGTTGAATGTTACTGACAACAGAAGAGCAACAGAGAATTTCCAGTAGTAGTAGCCACTGTTGAAGTCCATTTTATAACTCAATAAAATTTGGTGTCGACATTGTGACCAAATGCATCTGAAATATTCTATGAAAGCAGGATCAAGAAGGTGACCAGTGAATGTATTCTACAAGATTCTTGCAAGGATTAATTCATGGATTTTATAATTCATGGATTTTATTTTTTTAAGTTTTTGAAAAAAAAACTTACTTACGAGGAGAGAATTTTTTCAACCCTTCATTGAAGAGTTGCGTAGTGCGTATATTTACAAAAGAAAGTACAAGTCAGACACACAGACAAAAGAGAAAACAATTGAAGAATCTGGGCAGTTGAGAAAAAGGGTTAGTTTTCAAGATTTCAAGGGTAGAAATAAATTTATAATTTTTTGTTCTGACTGTAAGAAACTGATATGTGGAAAATGTACAAAATAAATAAAAATAAGTTATTCAAAATGTGTATGAACTGTGCTGGAAATATTGGCTGGTAAAAGAAACTAAATTCTATTAAATTTATCTGTATATTTTACTAACTATATTTATATTTCATATTATAATATTTTCTTATTTTTATTACTTATTATAACAATTTAATATAAAAATGATTTGATGTTTTTGCCAAATAATTACAGTGTATTTTTCGCATAACCACACGAATTTTTATTAATTGGGGTCAGTTTTGACTCGATGAACGGTTTTAGGTATGCCGAATCTGCCGCGTTATAGTGTTAAACAACAAAACAAATTTGAGGATAAAAGAGGTTACATTGCAATAACACAAAAATAAATTACCTTTAGAAAAATAACTTGAAGAAAAGAACTTTTTTTTAAATCTCTCTAAGAAATTTAGAGAATTGAAAAAAGTAATAAGAATTGTAAAGTAACCCCGAAATCACAAATTAAAATCATGAAATATAAAAGTTTTATGTATTAAAATTCTAATTCATTCGAAGAATTATAATTTATTAGTAGAATTATAATTTATTTGAATGAATTATATTTTATTCGAAGAAGTGTTTAGAAACAAAAGAAGGAATAAATAAAAATGAAAAATTGTAAAGTTTTATGCTATGAGGTGCCTATATTTTATTGGTTGGTGGAGTCAATACATTTCAAAATATAGTAAGTTTAAAAAAGTAAGGAAATATGAAAAAAAAAAATTCAAAACTTTTTAATTATTTTACGTCATTTGATAAAAAAATTAAGTATACAAAAAGCTTTTAAAATATTAGATATTTCTAATAATATCTTAGATGTTATTTTTATGCTATATTACATGATTGAAGAAAAATAATAGTAATCAAAAGTTCTTTAAAAGTTTTAAAATTAGTTAATAGATAAAATTTGTTACTTAACCATTTGTTGTTTACAATATATTCTTTATAGATTTTATATATTTTATATGTCAAAGTTCTTAAATAAAACATTAAATATATATAGCATAAATATATCTATCAACTCAATTTGAAAATTACCTAAAGTGATTCAATATGTTTACAACTACCTATTTCTGTCAAACTTAACAAATGGATATAGCCATTTATCTTTTAATTTCAAATCATTGAGAAATTAATGAAATTTTTTCTTAAGATAGCAATTTAAACGAATAAACAAGGTAAAAATTATTCATAATTTTGACAAAATATTTAAATTGTGCAAGTAATTTGAATTTTACTTACGAGTAGAAACATAATAGTGCAAAATATATAGTTAAATAATTTTCTAGTTTCATAAATATATTCTCATTAAAAAGTAGAGCATTAAAAAATAGAACTTTGAGTTTTTTTAAGAACTAAGTAAATCTAATGTTTAGCATGCATATAAATTTTCAACAAGGAAATATTCTACAAAATTTACCTATTTTCACAAGTTAAATAAATTTCAATTAATTTAAATACTATGCATAAGCATTTTAATTACAAAAATTTTGTTTTATCAGTTATGATAAAATTACTTAGGATAACATTTTAATGGTATGATTATAAGATAGAGCTCAAATTAATGAGACTATGTACTTTTGGACATATGTAACATTTCAGAAAGTTCTAACCTCCATTAAATAATTGTAACATAGTTTCGAATTCTAGAAATGAGACTATCATTATGATACAATTACAATTTCCTTGATTACTTGTAAATGAGTATCTACAAATCTGGCCTAAAAATAGAATATTACAAAAGGAATTATATTTTATGCATAAGAAAATATAATGCAAAAATAAAATTTGTAACCAGACCTGCAAAGTTTTATGAATAATCATGATGTCTCATGATCATTTTAGCAGTTATTCCTTATCCGTTTTGAATAATATGAGAAATCAGAGATCAAATTAAAAAAAAATTTTGATTTCTTAGAAAGCTTTTAAGAAGGGAATTTGAAATATATATCTCATGCCAGCAAAATAAAAATCTAAATTACCTAATAGAAACCAAATACTGAAGACACTTTTATAAAGGTATATTATAACAATGTTTATTTAATTATCTATAATAAACACATTTATATTGCTAAAAAATAATTTATAACTATAATTAAAAAAAATGAGATATATATGTTACTTAACGTGTTTTCTAAGTGCTTGAACCACTTATCATATTAAGAAATGTTTCACCAAAACCTTATTCTTATGATCTTTTCTTGATATCATTCTTTTTTCATGCTTCTTTGAAGAAAAAGAAATAATACCTCAAAATGACATGAAAAAGAACATTTTCAGCATAATTAAAACACAATTGGGTTTTGAGTGAAATTGTGGTAAACGTTTTCAGTTAAACTGTGAATTTTTGAAAAAAACGCCAGGCTAAAACAAAAAATGTCTTAAATGAAATAAAAATATGATAATAATAACGAAATAATTAAGTTTATCTTCAAACATTATGAAATTTGTGTACTTTGAATATTTTTATGTCTCCTAAAAATAACTATTATATGTATTGCTTAAAATATAAGCAAAAAAAATGTAATGAAAAATAAATACTTAAAGCACCTGCTTCAATGTTAATTGTATAATTTATACTTAAAAGTTCACTTACTAAATTCAAGTTATTGCTAAAAATAATAGTTATTTCTAATAAATATAAATAAAAAATAAGCTGGATTCAATGTGGTGTTCGATTGTATAGCTTAGTTTCAATGATACTTAAAAAAATAAATTTATCTTTATATTTGGTAGGGAAATATAGTTTACTAAATTTTAAAATATTCCATACTTAAACTAAAACTATTATAATTTATTTTATGTATTGCGTAATGTACTAGATAAAGTATGCAATATTGCAATGAATGTTGGAGCCTTGTGGTTTAGTGGTAGCTCTTCACGGTGAGGGTAACATAACTGTCACCGTGAAGCGCTAGCACAAATCATTCACTTCCCTACTGTGATATTACCGAAGATTTTTCATGCCATTTATTACTTTATTAAATTAATATGTGCAGTTATTTCTTTCATACACAGTTAAAAATTTAAAGAATAATGATTCGTCAAATTTTCAAAATTAAATTTGAAAAAATAATGCAACATTCAATAATTTTTATTTGAAAAATATCATTTAAAAAGTTTTATGTTTCATTCATGATTTTATACATAAAATATAATTAATATTCATTAATATTAGAAACTCACGAATGTTATATATCGATTTATATATTATAGGTATATTTATTCAAAAAATATGGAACAATCATTTCTAAGAAATAATCTGCAACCACTCGGGAAGCTAAATTATAGTACATACTGGTAAATTTCCCTATATAGTTCTCATATTATCTCATTATTGGTCACATAAGTTAAACACTATTCAGCCTGCATATAATTTAGATAAATTACTAAATCAAATGGATTGCAGTACCCGCGCGACGATTAATACAATTGTGGCAAACGTGAAATACATTTGGTTGACTCTAGACTGTAAATGATAGGAACGTCCTATATTGAGACATGAATTCAGGAACTAAACTGTCCTCATCATTTACATATGGTTACTGGTATAGTAAGTATTCACCAAATTGAGTTATAAATTTATGTATGTGAATGGCTTTACAAAGATGCAGCATTTATTTCACCTGAGCTGAAAACACATAGTTTTTGCGATAAAAACAATCATTTAAAATTGATTGAAATATAGCTATGGGATTTTTAAACATGACTATGATTTTGTTAGGCGATGAAACTTATTAAATTAGTTTAAAATTTTATAATTCGTTGACATACCCAAATGTTTATATTATATTAGAATTCGCGATTAATATAGTTACATGCGATAAAAAATCGGGAAAACTTCTTAAATATCTTCGAAACCATGTCATTTATTGAAAAAATATTACTATGCTATATTTGAAGTAGTATCTATAAAATTCTAAGATGGTTGATAACTTGTAAAAACATAAGTTAGCTTCAATACATTTGAATATATGGCTCAAATTTACTTGAAACGTAAGGAAATTTTGGGGGAAGTTAATTAGGATAAATTATGGAATTCTATGAATTCCTCTATAATATAATATACAAATATGTATTTAATGATGTAATATTATTATACTAGAATAAAACTTTTGTCAAAATGCCACATTTGTAATTTATAAGTTCCAATATAGATCACACTAAATCTCTGTAATTTAAGTCTTCAAAAAAGTCTGCATTTTCTCAATGATTGGTATTGATATTTAAGAAAAAAGAAATTATAAGAAATTTGAATAGCTTTATTATGAGTTTAGTTGGAAATAATATATCTTAAGATTATTTTTGTGTATGAGAAAATATATATCTATTTCTAGACAAGTATTAGGCATAATTTTGAAATTCTGGGACTGGGGCTTTGCAGCATATTTTTAATTCTCCATTCTTAACACTTGCAGAGCAAAGTTCATTTATTGAATTACAGACAGTATTTTCATTATTCTTCCGAAGTTTCGGAAAAAAAACTCCTTTCACGTGAAACACTCAGTATTTCATTGCGTGTTTTCTCTGGCAATAGAAATAGAAATAAATCACTACTGTAAAATTCCTTATAACACAGACTACAATTAGCACTAATTTCTATCGTTCTTAATTTAATATAAAATATGCTCTACCCAAAACATTGATATAATTTCAGTATCTCAATAAATTTATAACGATCACACAGATTCACGTTACATTCCCAATTATTTAAATGCCTTTGATGCTGGATTTTAAAAACATTTAAACATCAATCTCAATCAGCATGATATAATTTAATATGAAATGAAAACAAGATTTACACATCATATTAAAATTCTCTAATTAAATATTTAAATTAATTGTTGCATATTTATATTGTACTTTTAATTTGTATCAAATATCAAGAGGTATCATACTGAGATTCACCATTGGTTATTTTATTTTAATAAGCATTTGAAATATATCTTTTTAACATTTGTATGCTTGTATGTTATGCTATTTAATTTGGTCTTATTTATTTACTGAGTTAATTAAAGAAGTATACAACAAGATTCCTAGTTTATTGAATTATGAAAATAATAATGTTAAAATCTAGGAAAACTAAAGAAAAAGCAAAATTTTTACAACTTTTAAAAATGTCTTAACTTTAATCTGAAAAAAAAATTTGAAAGCTAACTATTTAAATTGATTTTGAACTTTGTGTGAAAATAATTTTCTCTTATATGTTTTTAAATCAAAGAGATTTTATGCTTGTTTCTACAGAGATTTCATTATGTTTGATAATACTTATCATGAAAATTTATTTATTTAGGTACTTGGAAAAACAGACTTCTTGTGTTATGTTTCATGATCCAATAAATGCTAAACAATGGTGAATTGAAAAAGGTATTCTATGTTGATAAATATTTTATTGATAGTTCTACTGATATAACATTTTTGACAATAACTTCAATGAACAACTTTTATCCTTTGGTTTTGTTTTAAAAGTGATGTAATTGTTAATTTATGGCTTTTTTAAATTATGCTTAATTTGATAATTGATATTTAATTAGTTATAATAGATTTTAGAAACTTATTTCTTACAAAATTAATGTAATCATGTTATAAGTCTTAAATGTTATTTAATTTATCATCATTAATTAAATTGAAATTAGTGGAGTATTTAATAGTCCAATTTATTTGATGATAGTGAAAATAATTTCTAAGTTTCTTAGTAACGACGAATGTAAACTCAAAATTATGAATACTGAATATCAGCTAAATATGCATTATTTAAAAGTAATTTCATTTATTATGTTTTTGATTTCTTGTATCATATTAATTTAAATGCAATCAGAATGGTAATTTTGATTTATCATATTTCTTTATTTTTACATTACAAAAAATTGGAGATTTATAAAATAATACAAATTACGGAAAAACAATAAAATAAAAGGAAATTTTAAAACATTATAAAAAATTCTGAATTATTTTGAATAACATTGACGTATTTAATTTGATTTTATGATAGAACTGTTTTTTTTTGAGCTATCGTAAGAATGATTGCATTTTCATTAAGAAAAAGTATTGTCTTTTACTACCATTTTTAATCGTACCAACAATTTTGAAACATTTTTTTTCCGTTTCTATGTTTATAATAAATCTAACTTTGTTCGAGTGTCAATCAATTGCTGTACATTAAGGTATATTAAAAAAATGAATATAAATTTTTATGAAAAAAAAATCAAACTGTCAAAACAAATTCGCAGATGTAGTAATATTTTAAACATAGGAATAAATCTTTATTATTAATTTTAAAGTATTGATAAATTTGAGCTGAATTAATTGAATTGTTATTTTTTGAGCAATATACCTTTGGCTGTATTTGAATCACGGTTTACAATTATTTAAATATTAAAAAGTTATTTTTTTATGAAAATGTTTTTAAAATGTAACTATTTCTATTTAATATAAAGATGATTTACTTTTAATTGAAAAATTAAATTAATATATAAAGAGAAATTTTTATTTTAAAAAAGTTAAAAAAATCAAGGAAAAGAATGCATCAAATTTAGTTGAGGATAAAATATTATGAAATTTTTGAAAAATATTCTGAAGTCACTCTTTTAATTTTTATAAGTTGCTGCCAAGTATTATCCCAAGATCCACTCCGCAGAAATGAAGGTCTTTCCATATTTGCAATAAAGCTGTGTAAAGGAAATCATTTTTCATTTTATAACTTTATTTCAATAACCCAATCTAGCATACTAGTCAGTTTCTTTAAACTCGTATCATAAATCTATTGCTAAAAATAATGTAAAGATGAGTGATAATAAAATGGAAAATCTGATAGAAAGCCAATTTATCCTTCAGGAAGTTACGCAATATAATAAAATTTTTCAAGGCAATTTTTAATGTTAATTAAATGATTTTTAAATTTACTTTGAAAACTTTTCGTATTGAATAATGCATAGGAGCTATGATCTACAGATTTATTTTTATAGTTTTTAAAGTATTATTTAAAAAAATCATCTGAATAGAGCTTACATATTATAATAAAAATTTTCAATTTTAAACACGTTTTAACAGAGGAAAGATATACTAAAATATCTTAATGTAAAAGTTATGATATTTTTCTTAGATTTATGAACATTTAATGTTGTTCGTAAATACCACACCAATAATGCTAGTTAAATTTTCCTCTTGTTTATTAACGAGTGTCTAATATAAGAAATACAATATTGCATTTCAATTGATTTACTAGAATAAGTATTTATGGTTATCAAGTTATTATGTATTACATATTTAGGTAGTTATTATGTATAGCGTATTTATATAGTTATTATGTAGCATATTTATGTAGATATTATGTATAGAATATTTATGCAGTTATTATGTATAGCATATTTATGTAGTTATTATGTATAACATTGAACATGCTACTTGTGACTTTCAAGAATACATGTTTTCTTTATGTTCATTTATAATGGAAAATATTCCATAAAGAGAATGTTTAAAACAGAACAGGAGTCAAGCATTTTTAAACAAATTTGTTTCTCCTTCGAATTCAATTATTAATTAGGCTTACATTTATAATTCGCAACTGGAAAGAAACAACAATATTCTTAATTGAAATTCCCTATGTTTAGTTAAAATAAAAAAATAAAAGAAACTTTAATTGGTACTCTAATAAATAAAAAGTATAAAAATGTTAAAACTATGTAAGAGTACTGATTGTATGCAATAAGGACAAATATAAATTTGAAATTTTAACTTTTTTGACTCTTAAATATATTTGACAACTACTGTTCATGAAGTTTATAAGTAGTTAAATGTAAATTTAAATTTTGCCTCTTTTGTTTAACTAGAGCTCTTATATTGTTTGAATAGGGTTATATATTTGAAAAATAAACCTGCTAAGTGCATTCCTAAAGTGGTGAATAAAATTAGTTTCAGAATATATTTAGCCTCACAGCTTCTCTCTTCTCTTGATAATTAATTGAATACTTCATATGCTTTTTGAGCATGATTATCTTTTGTATTTTGTAAATCCGCTATACCGAAAGACAAAACATCTTCAACTGGAATTTTCATAATGAGTTTAGAATATCCAGCTCATTAATAATTTCAAAATAAAATTTGTAATTGAACAAGAAAACTAGAATTGATATTGAAAATAACTTGACATATGTGTTCACAGTGTAAACTAAATATTTTCAACGCTAGTATGTTCATATAGTAGATGATTCGTACATGAAAGTATTACTTAATTACTGAAAAATAGCTCCTACATATGCATAAAAACCAATGTTATAATTCTCTAAGTGTATCATTTTACGCAAAGCATTTTCGTGTACTTTTCCTCTTTTTCAACCTATTATCATAATCATAGTATAAAAAATGCTGTACTTGCAGAATTTTTTAGTTTCTCAAAAATGAAATAAACTTAGAAAAAAATTCAGCTACATTCATCATGGATCTTCCATCTTTGAGAGCATCAGTTACTAGGCAATCATAATTTATATGATAATTGAAATGACAGTTTCTGATATATTTTTAAAATATTTTGTTCATGTATGTATTTATAAAAAATGCTAACTATTATTCTGCATCCAATAACTAATAACAAAATATGGGCATAAAAATGCTTTTAAAATATAATTAAAGTAGTTGATTTTTATTTTAATATTATTCCTTGCTGTCAAATAAACATGAAAAAGGTTATCGTTTACATTTATATACATAACAATAATAAGAATCATATGATCCAATTCCATTTGATACAGACATCCTTGACTATATGCTTTCTTATTAATTAACAAGGAACTTCAAATACGATAGTTCATAATTGAAGTTAGAATTATTGTGTAAGATCAAACAGAAAAAAAATGATGACAATGAAATAATGTTTGACTAAACAATGTGAAAAGTTTAAATTAATTAAAATTTTATAGTCGTGATTTCTCTGTAATTACAGAATATCTGATAATTTTGTGCATTTTCAAAATACGCACAAATAAAAAAAATTGAAGAAAGCAATGAGTTTCTCCTAGAAACCATAAAAATCCGCGATAGTTTTATATCGCTAAAAATAAAAACGTTATTTCAAACTTTTCAATCATAATTAAATAATAAATTAGTAGATTATAAATTAACTGTTCAATTTTAGAAACAGATCACAATTTCATTCATTTTTGTAAACAAATATAGATATATATATTGTGTATGTATACACACACACACACACACACACACACACACACACACACACACACACACACACACACACACACACACACACACACACATAAGCTTTCATTGATTACAAAAATCAAAAGCTAATGTTTATTATACATTTTCTGTTGAATTTTAAAGGAAAAATGTAGTTAACTTTGCTATTAATATATTTTGGGTGTAAAGGAAAATTATAATAGAAAGTAGAGTAAATTAGCGTTAGCTCTTATTACTTCTTAAGATTCATTAAATTATCACCAACAACATAACAGGAAGGGCACGTAAAATATATTTATTTGGAACAATGATACATTTTTGAATTATTCGTAATAAATGTTTAAAATGAACAGCTGATTAAATAATTTTATGATAAATTTTGTTTTGTATCCTTTAAAATTAGGAAATTTTTTATCAGTCTTTTATAAAAAATATTAAATTTTGTGGATTAGTGTTATCACTAATCTACTGTACAAAAATGAGTAGAAAGATAAAACTTGTGTAAAAGTATAATTATTATAAAAAATGTCCTCACTGGTATCATATTTTATATTTAAACAGTCAAAATAATGACTGTAATAGCATTTGATGTCTAGATCAATTGGCATGTTTGTTCTAGGAACACACATATATATTAGTATAAGCTACACTTGATTCGGAGTTCTTCTAATCAATTTAATGTTCTCAGAGCACTTTAGTCATGAAATTGAGAATAAAAACAAATGTTTTCAAATGTTATATCACGGGATTCTTATTTTCTGAGTAAACTTGATTTATTAAGAATCTAAGATTATTCTCTTTTCTACAAAACGATTTATTTTTTCAACCAGAAGTTTTCAAGAAACACAAAATTTGAAGTTTTTATGTGTAAATTTAAAAAAGAAACTTCACATGTTTTGCCTTTTCTCGTTAAATCATTTTGGATGCGAATGTGTTTTTACTGCTTATATAGTTAGGGTACATTAAGAAAGTTTAATTGTTGAAAGTAATATTAAAATTTATTTTGTATTGCATGAACTAAAATATTATACATTCATAACTTAGAATGCTTTATGCTTCCTTAGGTAAACGAAATTTTTAAACAGATAAACAGCATTAATACAAATGTGTTGCAAATGCATTGGTTTTTACAAAACTTTAATAAAGGTATTAGGTATCAAAATAATGATTGAATTGTTTGATACGAATTTTTTATGGACTTCAAGAATGGACATTTCTGTGAATGTAATTCAAAACATACTTATGAAGGTAAAATTACAATAATACAATAAAGTAGATTTAAAGCATTTCTGTATATATTAAACATCTTTCATGAATTTACACTGATTCTCTAATGCAGTAATTCCCAAGCTTCTTTTTGACTTACGGACTCCTTATGATAGACAAAATTCACTCACAAACCAAGTGAAAGAATTTGATTAATGCATAGTATAATAATTATAATTTTTTTAATAAAAACATTTGTTGAAAGGGTAATGATTAAAGTTATAACTTTGACTTAAAATAAAATTTAATTCATGACTTGGACAAAAGGAAATGTTATGAGGGTATTTATGTCCCGTTAAATATATACGAGTAGCAACAGTAAATTTCATCAAATGAGAAGTTTTAATGAGTTGCTTCCCTTCTATTTTGAGCATGTCAGTAATTGCACAAAATCTACATTCCCCCGAATAAGAAAAATGGTAGTTATCAACTTCTGTATACATAATGATGAATAAAAGTGGGATTTGTTTTTTTTATTCAGAATTTTTTATACCTTTATTCAAACATAGTTTTAAATTTCTATATTCATATAAATGTTTCATTTCAGTAAACTGCTCTTGTATTAGTGTGGATTAATTATGTGTTTGAGATTTGAGTTTGTCCATGGCCAAAAGGATTCAAGAATATTTTCAAATTCTTCGATTAAGGTTTTAAGGAAGAGACTTTGCATGTTGACAGTAAAAAAACAAGTTTTTATCTTTATTTTGCAAATTTGAAAGATTTGGAAACTGGGAACATTTTTTACTTCTTAAGCTTTGTTTGAATAAAAAACATTTTGGACTAGACTCTGATACCTTTTAGTTTTGATTAAATTTAATTGGTTACTTTATAGTTTCAAATACGCCTTAATGAATTTATTAAATAAGTCAGTCACATAAGCTTAGACATTGTTTTGTTAATTAAATTTTGTTGCTAATTATTGTATTTGTATTCTAGAAATTACAAAACTGAATCAAAAAGAGCATAAAATCAATTTATATATGCATTTTTAAATAAAAAACTTATTTTCATGTGTAGTCTTTTACATTTTCCAAACACGTCACGACTTTCTGAGCGTCCACATACGCCGGCTTGGCATGGCTGCTGATGAAGTCTGCCCGCTCTGTTGCCATTCTGGGATAGATGCCGAACATCTAAAGCAGTGCTCTGCACTTGCTCTACATCCAGCAGACGATGTCGTCAGCCGTTATTGGGAGGCTCGGCGTCAAATGGCCGAAAGGCCAAGAACGCACGTTGGCTAAAGTAAAAAGTAAAGTACATTTTCCAAACAAAGTTGAGCAAATATTCTCTCAATAAAGAGGAATTCTTTTTGCTTTAATAAAATGCTTTGATTACATAATATAATGAACCATGAAAATGTCGACTAAGAGTTTTAGAGACTAAATGAAGTCGATGAATAACACAACCTTTGGAAAATGCATTTGGTGCAACAAGCTTTAAGTATGCCACAAAGCCTTGGTTTTTTCCTATGGTTGCGGAACACTGTCAGTAGCCACATAAATGATATTAATCAAAGGTATAGCTTTTCCATCAAAAATCTTCTTAATTCAGTAAGTAACATTTCGCCTTTCGTATAGGTTTCCAAAAATTTAGCAAATAACATTTCTTGGCAAAATATTTCTCTTATGCAAATCTTAGATAAGTTTAAAGTAAAGATTTGTTTCTTTATTTAAGAGGCTTCATAAAGGGTATCGAAAATACAGATGTTTTTAAGTATTTAAATAAAGTATTTTCTATGCACTGATCCATTTCGTCTATATTTTTTGTATATAATTATTTAAAGAAGTTCTTTTTATGACGTAGAAAGCTGATTAACGAAATTCGATGAATATTAAGTCTCTCTCAGCTGGAATAATAAATTCCTGACCTGTATATAATGTACGTATTTCTGAACTTTGCAATGAATAAGGAAATGTCCTCAGAAGCACAAAATCCATCTATATTTCGCTTAGATGTCCATATTAGTTGTTGCGGTTAAAGTGTTACAAATATTTTTTGACGGTAAGAAATGGTTTGAAATTTTTGTTAAAAGAGGGGAAAATGCTTGGAAGGTTTCATCAAATCATTTGACACGATTTTATGATATAGAACACACATGTAAAATGCTATATTTACAGGTAATAAAATAAAGCCATATATCAAATATCGAGCGCTGGATAGTCTACATTGTTTCCTCAGTTTACCCACACTAGTATCGGATTGATTTCTAGAAAAATTTGCATGTCAAATATTTCATTTGCTACAAACCACTGTTGATTATTATTAATTTTTTAAATAGAATGCTGCAATAAAATCTTTATTAAATTCTTAATTAATTGTTTGACAAAAAAATCAAATTTCATGTAATTTCTAAAAATATAATTTTCAATAATTAACTCCTCTTAAAATACATCTGTATTAAATATTAAGGAATTATTCTAAAGCGTTAAATAAAAAAATCTATCGTTAATGTATGACCATATTATATAAAAATTTTTTAAAACAGCATAACATGAAACAAAATTGTTCATTAGATGTATGACTTTTTTTAGTTTGTACTGAACACAAGTCAGTGCATGTAACGATGCTACAACCTTCCTATGTATATCTGTCTTGAGACATCTGTTTCGCACGGATGGCACGCCGTGTTATGAACTTAAGTGGCACATGGATCTATTAAGTCAGAGTGTGTGTCAAATATTTTTGTTTTTATATTTGATGGATTATCTTAGCTTTTTTTTCTAGTTTTTTTTTCATTTTTATTTTTTTCTTATATTGTCTTTAACGTATTGATAAAAATTAAAAGCTTGAATGAATTGTAAATTGAACAATAACTAAGCTGCAGTAATAACTTTAAGAAAATTATGCACACCACTGTCAGCGGATATTCACTCACGAAAATTATTGCATAAAGAACTTACGTAACACATTGTATTTTAAGCACTTACCTATACTTATATTTTGCTCAAGACATAGATGTTGCTTTTTTACTTTTGCTATTCATTTAAATTTTCATAACAATAAATATGAATCATAATTTTAAAATAAACATTAAATGGACTACTGACGTTGTTCAAGAACTTCCAAATTCCCCCCCCCCGACTTCCTGAATGATTATAGGGACACTTGTGGTCTATAGATCCCCGTTTTGTGAACCACTAGTCTAATACATTTGAAAATGTAAGTTATTTAATATCAAGCTATTTATTTCTAACTTATAATAAATTAGATTTCAAATATGTCCTTGATTTTAGAGTTTTCAAATGTAAAATATTGTCTCCAAATAATTATCAGATTCTTATGCTGTTTCAGTAAAAAATCTATCCTAAATATGTATTTCATCATATTCTGGCAATGAAACTAATTGTTATCAGGTATTCAAAATTTTTTTAATTAAATTCAGATAATACATTATATATTTTAATATAAATGGTTTAACGTAGTGTATGTATTAATATTTTGATTTTCATCTGTTTTATATGATAATGTGATTTTGTATTTCCTATTGAACACATTGGTATTTGATTTAAAAGGAATTCACAAATTTGATCTGATAAATGTTTATTATATTTTAAAAGATTTCAGTACATATTTTTGACAAGAGTGGACAATATTAAATCTAAGTCATATAACACATTTCCAAACACTTAATTTTCATAAGGTAATATATCTATATCTATCTATCTATCTATCTATCTATCTATCTATCTATCTATCTATCTATCTATCTATCTATATATATATATATATATATATATATATATATATATATATATATATATGCCCACCCTGTCTAATGGTCAGAGTCAGAGTGCCTGGCTGCGAATAGGGAAATCCTGGGTTCGAATCCCAATTATGGCATGGATGTGCTTTCTCTCTCTATCTATCCTGTCTTTGTCCTTTCCATGTCAACATGAGTTAAGTAGTTATATATGGTTTCTTACCCTATAAACGGTTCCTATGGCATGTGTGTTCTGAGGAAGTCGGTCTCCATACCAAATAACGGTTCAGTTGGAAAAATGGAGCAGCACACCCAAAGATGACAGTCCAGCTGGCACAAGACAACTGCAAGAACATACATACATACATACACATATATATATGTATATATATATATATATATATATATATATATATATATATATATATATTTATATACATATATATATATATATGTATATTATATATTTATATATACATATATATATATATATTTATACTGCTCGACATTGAAAATGCAACACCAAGAAGGAGTTGCTAGGAAATTATATAAATTCCAGGGTAGATGCACCTTACTGAGTTAAGCAAATGAGGTAAAAACGCAGCTCTACCCTGACATATGAGAAAAGGGGGAGGGGAGGGTATAAGATGAGATATAATGATATGTTGAGGAACTGGCATTGTGAGCGCAATATTCATATATTAATTTAATACATTTATTTAATTCACGCAGTTAAATAATAGCAGTTAAAACAATCGTTGAAAGAATTCTATAGATTCTATAGCTAAATTGATATACTTGAATGACACCTATTTATAATGTTACGTGTACATTATTTCTCCTTTTTTACAGTTTCATGAACTTTATATGAAATTATAAAAAAATTTATTTTAATTTTTAGTATTTTATAAACTACACGTTTGATATTTTCAAAAATTGATCATTTTATTAAAGAGATAACATTTTAGAGTTTGAAAAACTAATATTATAGTCTGCAAGTAAAATTACATAGAAATTGGATTATGCTAAAAAATAAAGTGTACCCTATGTCCTATTTTGATTAATTGCAAAATATTGCTATGAAAATATTTATATAAAATAAAACATTTCCAATTTACAAAAAAATTAACTCTTATAATTTGTGTGAAAAAATTTCTTTAATGAAGAGAATTTACTTTATATATTTAGTATAAGGATTGTATTAATTTTTATTTTATATAAATTCGCATAGTTTACATTCAGAATTTATTAATGATATAAAAATTCATCTAAAATATTTACGTATTTTAAAAAATGTTTTCACACATGAAATCACTAAAAAAAGATTTAAAATTATTAGTTATAGAAATTTGGTACACCAACAGATATTTTATAAAGAAAATTCTGAACAGTTAATAAAAGTAAAAATTGGAGAGAGATAGAGAGATTTTTGCTTGTTTGCAATATATTTTACCAATCAACCTAATTTAAATTATGAAAACGTTAAAATAAAATTTAAAAATATTAATTTAAACTCAAAGAAGTGACTTAAATATTGTAGAATTAATCCATGAATAATTGTAACTGTTTAATTTTTTGATTATTAAAGAAAATATCTCTTGAGGAAACAACAAAAATTTTTGATCTGGTGAGAAAATAATCAGATTTGTTTATCATTTTAATCATCGTCGAATGCTATGTAAATTAGATTTAGAATGAATTAAATAAATAGAAATTTTGAAAATTTGAGAAATTGAAGGAAATTAATATTTTAACGAAGTTGTTACGAAATATAAATAAGATACGGTATTTTTATTTAATTAAAATTTACGAGCTTTTAAATGTTTAATATTTACTCTGCATTTCATTGTTATGAATTTTGTATATTATTTTGGATACTCTTATTAAAATAATATGTTATTATGGGGTATTCGCTTATAACAAGTTGTAATGCTTAAATGTTCTTAGATGCAAACAAATGAATGTCACAATTATTTTCCTGTAGAGCATTTTCATTGTGTGATTTCTAAAATAAGTTGAAGACATTCATGATGAATTAAAAATAAACTAAAGCAATTTTAAATTTTAATAAAATGAATCTAAGTAGATATGAGAGTTATTCTATAGCATTGTTATAATAAACAAGAAACAAAAGAGTCTGCTTTAATTATATAAACCTATTCAAAATTGTTATTTTCATTTTCTTTCTTCAGGAGTTTAAAACTAAACCAAAATAGAATATAAATCAAAATCTAGTCATTTATGAGTAATATAAGCGTTTGCTAATTTTAATTAAATGACTTTTGATTTAATATGATACACATACTTCAGTTGTATTTTGCTGAAAAATAGCAAAGATGAACTTTACGAGTAATGCAAATTGAAAAAGTAACAATGTATAAAAAGGATTTGAAATATTTTTGTTTATATAGTGTTGTTGTTGTTACCAATGACACTTGTACAAGCCAAGATCGCTATGCCTGGGCTATGCGAATTTAAGTCTATTGGGAGCGTCTTTCGTTTAATCAGAGCACCCTGAAGGTCAAAGTACGACTTTTGCTCTCAAATACTTCGATGGATGGCCTCACCAGAGATTCTACTCCCTCAATTTTGACATTCATCTGAAGGGGGAGTAAATTTCTCCAGACCATTGCACCCATGGTAACTGCTCAACGACCGACCACAGGACTTCCGTGTCCACAGATTTAAGGAGCATGTACATGGCATGTACTCGGTGGGTCTTTGGTGGCATTGGGGATAGAACCCCACCCTTCCGGATGGAAGGCCGCCACCCTAACCACTAGGCTACAACGGCCCCGCATTTATGTAGTGTTTAGCTCATACGATTTAATTATTTTTGTTTATATAGTGTATTTAGGTCATATGATTTAATATTATCTGCTATTAGACTTCTTGCTCTAATATCATAAGCTAACAGAGATAAAAAAGAGGCTAAAAATCATGATTTGTCATGGAAAGTAATACTTTGATTTTAAAATTATTAATTTAAAATTTGAATGAAATTTTACTTAAAAATTGTCTAGGAATGTTTTCGTTGAAAATGAAACTTCTAAAACAATTGATAAAGAAATGTCGCTCACACAATTATTTATCTTATAAAGTTGTATTAAATGAAACTAATTCAAGATGACTATAAATAATAACTAATTTTTGCTTACGTTTTTATTAATTTAGAAAGAAAATTTGCGATCAGGAGAATTTTACATTCGTGAAAATCTTCCTATATATAAATCACTATAAATCATCATAGATAAACTATAAAAAAATAATAAAAGGGTATTTAAAATATTTGTTATATTCTATAATATTTCATTTATTTTAATGGGATTTCACCCTATATCTGTTATGATTACAATCACATTTAAATTCAGAGTATAATAAATATAAACATGTTATTTATTTAAAAAAATCATTGCTTTGATATTATTAAAATATAATTTTAAAAATTAAAAATATATACGCGCTGTGTTTTAAAGTTTTTTATATATCTCTATTCTATATACCTGCAATTGTAAATTTGTTTTTAAATTAAACATATTTCGATATAAAACACGTAATTGTTTTCACCATAATAGAAGAATGAAAGGTTGTAAAAATACATTTATTAAAAATCATGTTTACATCCATGCCATCAGTTAAAATTTTTTACCTATTTAGAAGGTTAAAAAATAAGCATTTTAGTCAAAATGTTAATTAATTTCGGATAGAAAAATTTACCCCTTTAAAAATATAAACACCAGCATTTATAAAAATGAAAAAGATTATTTATAAAATTCTTTAAATGATTTAAATTATCTAGCTAATTATGAAAGAAAATGAAATTAACTGAAGCATAATATAACATTAGTGAATTTTTTCGATTCCCAAAAATATTTTGGATTTTTAATTAATGATTACAAAAGATCGTTTTTTTTTAAATATCACAGCAAAATAAGAAACATAAAAAAACATATAATGAGCACAGATGCCGTATAATCAGGGATTCCAATTTCTGATTTTTTTTGGCGATGAAGAATTTATCCAAGATAACGTAGTGCAATGTTCGATTTGATGTAAATACTAAACTTTCCAAAATAGAATTTTATCATAATATTTATAGGTCTCCATATTTATGACGCAATAAAATCCAGGTTGCCAGGTACATAAGAAAATCTGCAAAAATCATCAGATTATATAGCATCTTATGCATATAATGCATTGTTTTCTTGAAAATAATTGTTAAAATTTGCAAAAATTGTTAAAATTATTAATAATTTGTTTTATTGTTTTAAAATTATAAACCTATTTACTTTTTTGGATCTATTATGATCTAAACAGCCATGTGTTCATTTTCTACAGTCACCTTAAATAACACGAACTTAAACTAAGTGATTATATGTTCAGCCTACTTAGAGTACGCAACCCCTAAAGTTGGATGGTTTAAAATATATTTTTACTCTCGGAAATGTATGTTTAAACTTGACATCAGGTGAATATAAATGAAATATATATTTTTTATATGATCTTAAAGTTAACATTATTCAAATGATGTTATCTATTTAGGAAGAAATTATCAAGAAAGATCCAAAGAGGATTTTTTTAAACTTAATTTGGATGTATCTTAAACAATTCATATGCATTATAAAACTGCAAACATCATCTGAAGTGTTAGTTTTTTAATATGAGCATTTAGAGGACTCGTACTATTTTATAATCGTTGAAATTTTTTATACATGAAAAAAATTCTTTTGCTTTTGTAAACTTAAGTAATGTATATTAATATTTTAGATATGCATCTGAAATTACATCCGGCATAGATTTCTGTAAATTAATAAGATAATAATTAGTAGATTGCTTATTGCACTTAACGATTTGCTCATACAATTTTGTAAAACCAGATTGGAATAGAAAATTTTGAAAATCATTAAGCTAATGAACCTAACATTAAATGCAATTTTTTTTATTTGTACAGTGAAAAGATTTTTAAAGACTTATTCAGAAGTAAATCTTCTTATAATATGAGCTTCACTATATACATTTAATGTTGCAAACAATATAACTTGGTTCCTTGTTATTCTTATAAAATTGTTCTATAAATTTTTCTAATAAGTTTTTTTACCCATTCGTTAAAATACATTAATTCTTTTATCAAATACATTAACATAATACATTAACCCGGTCAAAATATATAGTTACATTACATTGAACAATTCCCTGAAGCAGTGTAATAAGAAATTATTGTTCACAAGATGATTACATTTCTCTATAACAATTTGCGTCATCAGGTTTTAAAACTTTGGGAATTTTCCTCGAAGTAGTGAGTTTAATTAATATACGTTTATCAATATTATGTATACATATTTTTGTAATATCCATTGTGCCTTAGGAATTTTAAAAGTATGACATTATTGACCTTTTGTGTATATTATAGAACACCGTATAAAAATGAAGATTAAATATGTTTACCGAGAAAAACTAAACATCTAGAGTAGTTATTATCAAATAATGCATTATATATATGTAGCATTTCATGTAGCATATGTAACATTTTATGTATATGTGTAGCAATTTTGTTAAGAATTTTGTATTTTGGAGATTGGATACACATTTAAATAAAAAATAATTACACAAATTTCACTATAGACATGTTCAGAAAATATTTAGAACATGCTTGGATTTTTTTTTAATGTTTTTATTTTTACATACGATTTTTTTTATTTATTCCTTAAAAATTAATGGTTTTATTCCTAATTTATACTTTTTTATAATAAAAAATTGTGATTATTTAAAAATATATTTTGTTAATTAAAGAGGAACAAATTTTCTTTTGCGAAGTAATTTTATGGACATTTTAATAGGCACTTTTAATCAACTATTGCATAAAACAGTTTTTTCTAATAAACAGAATTTCAAAATCTGGTTTATGGAATGGGAGTTCGATAACTAGAACATTATATAAGAAAAGATAAGTTTTTACTTTTATTTCCTTTTTGTTTTTATTTTATATTGAGATTGAAGTAAAAATTTTTTTACCTTTCATGCATTTCTTTTTTTTCATGTTATGCAGCAAAGTATGTTAGTTTTACTATACATTGTGGAAGAACAGAGTATTGATTTCATTCAAGGAAAAATTGAAACTAGAGCAGAATTTGGAAAATCTACTTACTTTACTATATGTTGAAGAAGAAGAGCAGTGTTGATTTCATTTAAATAAAACACAAAACAGTTACAAAGTCTTCAAATCCTCTCTCTTAACATGTAATATACTAAATTAAACTAAACTCTGTGCGTGACAAACCTGAGGGGGATAAACCAAGGACTACAATACCTATATCCATTTCCGTGACAGAGGCCGTGGGTTATGAACAATATGTCCTATTAGAGAGCCACCCTCATGTGAAACATCTAGTGCTTGGTTGAAGCATATGTCCTATTAGAGAGCCACCCTCATGTGAAACATCTAGTGCTTGGTTGAAGCATATGTCCTATTAGAGAGCCACCCTCATGTGAAACATCTAGTGCTTGGTTCTCAGGTACTCAGTTTTAACAACCCACTGAAGGGATGAAATACTGAGTCATATTTACTAACTCGAAGCCAAAATATCGGATCTGCACCTTGGGACGTGACCTTCGAGAATAAGAAGGGCTGCTGACTGGGATCAAGTGTCATCCATCACAAGAAGTGTGAGAACTGTTTCGGAAATACAGAAGTTTTACTTTCGGCGCTCATTTACTGCGGATTTATAAAATTTTTTAATGGTTTCATTATTGTTAAATATTTAAAATTTTCTAAATCTCAAATGTTTTGATCTTTTCCTTATTTCTTTTAATAAGCAAAGTTAATTTTTTCTAAATTAAATTACTACGTTTAAAATGTAAAATTATTTCATTAAAATACAAATTTGAATTGTTGTTTTAAAGATTTTAAAACTGCGTGTAAAAACGTTTAAAAATTTTATTATTTAAATGTATGTAATTAAAAAAGGTAATATCACAAATACTTTTTATACTATAATTTTATTTCTTATAATGTATATTACTCTTTAAATATTATTTTCAATACTTATTTGATGCAGAAAGTGTTGCTTTTATACAATTTTTTTTCTATTGTGAAAGAAACATTTTTTATTTTTCCAATCTGAAACGTTAATTTCATCTTTTTTAAAGAATAATTTTAAGGGAAAACAAAACAAATTTTTTTGTAAATAATTATGCATAAAATAAAGAAAGAACACACACAAATTTTCACAGAAATATTTTTATTTTGTAAACAATTTATACATAAAATGAAATAAATTCATTACACATAAAATACATCATACATTAAATTTTAATAAAAAATTCTTAAGAGATACATGAAAAAGAAAACTTTATGAAATTATAGAGAATTTTAAACAAGTAATAAAATTAAACACTTATGATTTTAAAGTACAAAGACAGCAAAGTTAATATATTTAAAAAAAAACAGAAGCATGGGAATTAAAATTTTAAAAAATGTATATAAGCACCTTTTTTTAATACCAAATTATTTTTATTTAGATGATATGTAAATTGTTACAGCTATATTTTCCCCAATAAATTTACCCAGTACAATAATAATATTGCAAAACACAAAAAAATTAAAAATCTTAAAAGTAACTTAAAATACATCATTTGGTTTATAACCACTACAGCATTTTTGAAAATATTAGAAAATATTCCATAAAAGAAAACTATGAATTTATAATTCCTGTACTTTAAACTATATTTGTCAATATTCATAATGCACAAGTTAACTAATTTCTCCTATATTGTGTGTGTGTGTGTGATAAATTATTAAAACCATGATATTACCCACATTTTTAATACATCATATTGTAAGATTGGAAAAAATCTGTACAGAAATTTTTTAATACTTAATCATTTGGATTGAGTAAAGAGAACTAAAAGTTAATGCATTTAATAATTTTTGTTGCAGGTTTTGCGTATGCAATGAAATTTTTTTTGTTCTGTAATAGTGAGTTTCAAATTAGTTTTGTTCAAATTTTTCCAGTATTACAATATTCAAATTTTCTTGAGATGAAGCTATATAGAATGTTTTACATAAAGTAAATTTCTGCCTGATCATTACATTAAATTTTCCTGAATGTAAATTGTATATAAATTTTCTAAATTATATCTTTTGTATTGAAATTAAATGTAACTTAAATACATAAAAAGTAAAAGCGGTTATGCACATAAAATAAAAATAGTATTGTTATTTACATTGACAATTTATGAAAGTTTTATTTTAATTTAATTTTTTTTTAAAAGTTGGAATCTAAATTGTTGGTTGTTAGTGTTTTTTATATTTCCTTCTACTTTCAGTCTTGTTAGATTCTTTTTAGTTTAGTTTATTTTTGATTTTCCTTGATAAATATCATTTTTAAGTTTAAGATTAGTAGATGACCTCATAATTTTAATTATTACTCACTCAAACAGATAGCCACAATTGCAAACTGAGAAATTCCACATGTCTTTAGAAACTAGAAGGTTTTTTACTACATTAATTATTAAGTTACGTTAATTTAAAACTTTTAAAAATTCATGCTCAAAATCTTCAGAAATTAATTTTGATGTTACAATGTAAATATGAAGTAGACTATTGGTTACAAATTCTGATGGATAAATTAAACCACCTCTATCACATTTTTTTTATAAAACTACAATCTAAATCTACATCAACACTCATTGTTTTTCAGTTATTATTTTTTACGACACTCTACACATTTAATGCTTTTATGAGTGATATGAGAATAATATCCAGCTAAATATGTTATGAGAGGTAGTGAGTCTATTATTTCATTTAAATCAGAATCTCTAACTTCTATATTCCGAAATATTTCATTAAAGTCTTGCTGCAACATTTCCCTTTCATCAGAAACAGGATTTTCAAGCACATTTATATCAAAACTGCCCACTATGAGACACCAGTTTTAATTGCTTACTTAAGAGGAGTTTATTTTCAGTTTCATAAAGCTGGCTTATAGATGTATGATATTGATCACCGGGCATGCTTCTGTATTGACAGAAACGAGATTCAAGTTTGTCAGTTTGAATCTTACCTAGCAATAAATAATTCATATTTAAATTAATTGAAAAATATTCAATCATGTTTAAAAAAGCCTAAGAAGTATGTCTTAAGGCTAAATGTGTTTCTCGAGTTAATTTGCCATTATCTGCGTTCATGCTTTCCCAATTATCTAACCACAATTTATAAATTTAAGCAAAATTCTCTTCTAACATCATGAGATTTATTTGCAATTGGTTCGCACATGGGATTTAGCTTCAATTTTCTTTTAGAGATTGATTTAACATTAGCTATATTCCACCACTTACAAAATATTTTAACATCGTTAGCTGTTTCGTTTATAATGCAAAAGATTATGCTTTTTTCCTAATTCTTTCACACTGGATCAAATTGCTATTGAAAATTTTTAAAACCAGGCTAACATTCTGGCGCTCTAAATTTGGAGACCAAAAGAGCATTTCGTGTTAAACCAAAGCCAAATTTTAGCAATTGCGATGACTCAACATAATATATCTTTCGTAAAACGGTGAAAAAAGCAGTTTGAAACAATTTTTCATTTCTAAATGGAGGATAACACATAAAAAACCATTTTTTTGGATTGACCCAGTTGTTTCTTACAGATGACATAAGATGCACTGAATCAATTACATAAAAAATGGCAACGATGGATCTGCTGGATGTTCATACTGAACTTTAAAATTAGGTGGTATACTGAAATTTGATATAGCTTTTCGATTTATTGAATTATTATCAGTCACTATACCCATAACTTTGAAACCTATATCCTTTAAACACAAAACTATTTTTTAAGTTAAAGTAAATAATGCATCAGCTATAATACAATTTACTGGGAAAATGTGAATCATATCTTTGAAAGACGAGGAAATACTGTCTAGCATGAAAACGCGAGCATTTGTTGCTACATTTGTATCATCAGAAGAATTTCCAACAATATTTCCTGCTTCTTTATAATCCAAATTCTTTGCTTCTTTATAATCCAAATTAGGTTTTATGTATATTTCGTTGAGCATTAAAAAAACATTATGGTCTTCACTACTTAATTTAGAAAATATCTGTTTTGCACATAAAAGGAAATATTTATATTGTTATTCAAATATTGGAGTTGTTTCTATCATTGAACTTGCTTTTCTAATGGTGCTTAGATTTGGCAGTATTAAATTATTTGAACTTCCGATAAATTTATAAGCTTGGGGGATATGTCAAATAAAAGAGAACTGAAAATTAACATGCTAGAAGAATAACGATATTTTATAGGTGCTAATTTTAAAAGATTAAACTTCAATAAGAAACTCAATTAGAAATTTACATTTATCTTCAAGATTTATGCAATTTTGTAAAATTTGTACAGCTATATCCAAATTATCAATTACATTATTATTGCTTACAGATTTTGATTCAAAATGATTTTAAATATTAAGTATTTCCTTAAAATTACTTACCATTAGCGGTAACTTTGCTTCCTTGTACTTTGAAATATTTTGTTATTTATAGGGAACAGTGAGATTTAATTTATCATCAACCACTATTATATAAATAATACTAGGAACTGTATTATTTAAATTAATATTTAAAAATGCAATGTGTTTTTTTTTTTTTAATTTTACTCCAGTAAGCAGCAGGAATTTCATTCATCTTTAAGCAAATTTAGAGCTCATAAAAATTTATAAATCCGAATTTTTTATCATAACTTTCTTTGCTTGAAATACTGTTTAATATAGGTCTGTTAATGTGCTCCTCCTCCAACAACCGTTTTCTTTCGTTGGGACCACTACGCACACTTTTAGTGGTGGCAGACAAAGATGAAGGGTAGTTGGGAAATATTGATGATACTGCATCTTCAATCTAGGTTTCTTTAATTTTTAAGTTAAATTTTCGCCACATTTTTTATTAAAAAAAATGATTGGGTGAATTCAATATCTCCTTCAGCAAAATGTCTTGCAGAAACCTAAAATACAAAATGCATCAAAATGAGTTTGAACCAAACACCTATAAATATATATGTCTATATATCTAAACATATAGAAGAAACTTTATCATATTATTACTTAGTCAATAAATTTTTTTATGAACTAATAACATTAAATTATAACTGTTCCTACATAGTACTATAACCAATACTAGTAGGTATGAGTAATCAACAACAGCACTACAAAAACAACTTATATATCTCTTGTTAAGAATTGTTAATCGAAATATTTCTAAGTTATGAAAGAGGGGAATAATAATTTACCTTTGTATTTTTAGTTACACTAAGATTTTTCTAGGGATAGCCTTTATCCATTTCTGTTTCAGCTGTTCTTGTTTTGGAAATCCAAATACATGGACTTTATTTGCTTCATTGTACAACAAAAGTTTGGCATCTGAAAAAAAATATATTAGGAAATCATTAATATAAATTTAAAAGATATAAATGAAAAATACTTGTTTTCCTAGAAATTATCTTAAAATATATAAAGTTAATTTTTATTTTAATTCAACTATATTATAATATCCTTTTTCAATATTTTCTTTGAATTATGAAGCAATAGCGGTAAAAATTCTAAAATATTTTTTCATTACAGAAAATTTTTCATAGCCTTCTATAAATTTCAACATTTACATTAAATTTAACAAACTATTTCTTAATGATATTATTAGACTCTCATTCATACATTTATATTTGAACCTGGTAATTTCTGAAACTTCATAATTGAAGACATTATAATTATGTTTATATTTATATGCAATTGTAAAGATTACCCTCTAATGATTCTAAAATCAATTGCATTATTAAAATTTATTATTAAACAATTACAGGAATTCTGGAAGCGGTGGCGGATTGGCTGTACTTATTAGAGACATTAATTATAACAGCACTGACTTTCCATCTTCTTCGGGTTCTGATCTAGAAGTTCAGGGTATTTCCTTTCACTGGAGAGGCAGCCTTGTTAAGCTAATCAATGCCTACCACCCTCCGAACTCCAATACTTTACCTGAGATCTTTCTTGACCATTCTGATGAAGGTATTATTTTTGTTGGAGATCTCAACGCCAAACATACCTCTTGGGGTTGTTCTGATAAAAATCGACGTGGATTTGATCTTCTGGATATGACGGATAGTATGTCATTTCTGTTCCTTAACGATGGGACGCCAACTCATTCCACCTTTAGCTACAGTTCAACCGAAGCACTTGATGTGACTTTTACTAGCTCTGATATCTTTCCTTCTTGTAGTTGGCAAGCCCTTCATAGCGTGGGCAGTGACCACCTGCCAATCCTTATCGAAATTAATAGGAGCATTCAAAAACCAAGTTCAAAAAACCACAATTGGGACTTTAGAAAGGCCAATTGGTAAGCTTTTGAAGTGCTCACTGAACAAGCGTTTAGCAACTCTGGCTCCTTTAAAGATACTGAAAGTTTGCTGGTCCAATTTCAAGCAAATTATCATTCATGCTCTCAAGCAATCCATTCCTAGGGGAAAAATCAAGAAATTTTCACCATATTTTACTCATTGTTCTGAAATACTTAAACCTCTTATTGGAGAAAGAAATAGATTACACAGTACCCTAATGAACAGTAACACTAGTTCTCAAAGGGCAAAGCTCAAGGAAATGAATGTTAAAATCAAACGCATATACTGTGATTTAAAGAGAAGCAAGTGGAAGGATTACTGCAAAAAACTAGATTTCAAAACTTCAGGCACCAAGTTATGGAAACTTACCAAGTGTCTTGGAAAAAATCACCCACAAAGTGAAAACTCTAACACCATACTAGGACAACAGGGTAACATCCCACAGAATGATAAGGCCACTGCAGATTTATTGGGTGACCTTTACAGCAGAACAAGCCATCTGTCCTTCAATCAAAATGACAAGTTTACTGAGATTAAAGCCAGAAGAGTAGTTCATGCCGCAGCTCTGCTGGTGGCATTTCTATCTTTAGAGACTGTTTTTCTCTTCACGAACTAGATATTGCCTTCAAGAATTTTGATCCCTCCAAGTCACCCGGATCAGATTTTATTTTTGGCCACATGTTAACGCATCTGGGTCCAGCGGGAAAGGAGCTGCTGTTGACAGTCTACAATCAATCCTGGAAGAGTGGTAAACTTCTCCGTGATTGGAAAACAGCTTTCGTTATTCCCGTAAGAAAACCTGGCAAACCTGCTGATTCTCCTGAGAGCTATAGATCTATTGCTCTGCAATGCTTCACTTGCAAGATTATGGAAAAGATGTTGCTCTCCAGGATAACGCATTACCTTCAAGAAAATAATTTGATCCATCAAGAGCAATATGTCTTTAGGCGAGGCCATAACACTATGGACCAGGTTATTTTCCTCAGCCAGAGCATCAAAGATGCCCAAAACAAGCGTCCCAAAATCATCCTGTAGCGGCCTTTCTAGATCTAACTAAGGCTTTTGTAAGGGTCAGGACAAATAAATTGCTTATCAAACTAAATGACTCTTTTGGTATCCGGGGAAATGCCCTATCTTTGATACCTGACTTTTTACGAAACCGGCACATTAGAGTTAAAGTTGGTAACTCTATTTCTCGCCATTTTAAACTTTCACAAGGGATCTCTCAAGGATCTGTCTTAAGCCCTACTCTTTTTAACTTGTTTTAGCTGGATTTGAGAATAGGATCTCTGGAACTTGCAGTATTGCTATTTTTGCTGATGACATAGCTCTGTGGTCTTTAGGTCGGGATGTTGTTTCCCTTGAACAACACTTAAATCAGTCTTTGCTATCCGTGAATAATTTTGCAAACGACCACAAACTTACCTTCAATGCCTTGAAATCGGTAACCTCATTTTTTACCAGAGATAAACATTTATATAGCTACCAACCTCAGCTATTCATTGGGGGTGTTCAGATACCTTATGATAAAAATCCCAAATACTTGGGTTTTATTGTGGATCCCGAGTTTCAATGTAATAGACACATTGACTCCCTGGTTGATAAGAGTAGAGGTCGTCTCAATATTCTTAAGTATATCGCTGGCAGAGATTGGGGAACCGACTTTGCCACCCTTAGATCTACCTACACTGCTCTCGTGAGACCCATATTGGAATATGGTTTTCAGGTATTCTCCTGTGCTTCAACCAGTAATCTGTAGAAACTTGAGAAAGTTCAGCTCAGTGCAGCCGGTATGGTATGCATAACAGCTGCCCGAACCAAATTCTAATATATGAAACAAATCTACAGACATTAGAAATGAGAAGGGAATATAATCTTGTAAAATACTTTGTCAAATTAGCTAGCCTTGGCACTCAGAATCGGACAGCTAAATTTTTACTTTATTGGCAGAATCACCAAAGATTGAAAAAGGGCAGTCCTTTTCCTCGGGCCCTTACGATTGATGCAATCAAGCTCAACGTAGATCCACAATTCCTTTGCAGTCCGGTTAAAACAAATGTGGGCCTGCCTAGAGTGTTTTTCCATACAGCCCTACTCTCTGAAATAACCAAAAGCAACCATCCTCCAGAGTATTTGGAACAATTGGCTTTGGAGGTAATTAACAATGTTCCTGCTGAATATCTAAAGATCTGCGTGGATGGTAGTGGGGACGATCATCACCATGCCGGCAGTGAAATTTACACTATTTACCCTTCTGAAGTTCGTGAATCAAGATCCATTAGAAACCCAGATTTTTGTTCTGTGTTTCGTAGTAAACTTCTTGCCATTCAAACGGGCCTGAAAAATATTCAATCTGGATTCACCTTTGATAAAATCTGGATCTTCACTGACGGTCGAAGCTGTATTCAACACTTGAGCAATTGGAATAGAGTAACGGACTAAGCTGGTGTTTCTATCTTTCGTATGTTGGACTATCTGCCTCCAACGACATCCATGTTCAGTGGATACCTTCTCACGTGGGCCTATTTGGCAATGAACATGCTGACCAGTTGGCTAAGAACGGTACTTCCGTTCCAGCCTCTCCAGATTTGACCCTCACTTTTTCAGAAATGTTTTCCCTCCGCAAAACTAATGTCAACAAAGTTAGGATTGTTACTCCAAGTCACAACTGGTATCGCCGCAGGCGTCCTAGTGGAGCCCTTGTCATGTAAGAGTTTCGTACTGAACAGACCGCTACCTGTAGATTTGCCAGTGGTCATACTAGGAGTCTCACTTTCAGGGGGGAATTTAAGCTCTTCCCAACCTGTAAGAAGTGCAATTACAGCGAGGCTAGTCCTCAGCACCTACTTGACTGCCTGGATTTCACTATGGAATAGTTTCTTGAGAGACCTCTCCTTTTCCTGGATTTTTTGAAGGTTTACGGCCTCATGGATCTGATATAGCTCCGATATATCAGATGGGATTAGTAACAATAACAACATTTTTAAACAATATTAATTGCGTTATTAAATATTCCCTTCTTAATGAATATTAAATAACCAATGACTTTTAAGATATCCCTTCAAACAATATTCTATTCACAGCTTCAAATTTAGGAATGAATAACTTAATGTTAATTTTTGCTTTGTTTGGTTCCTATACCTATGAGATAATTCAACACATCGGAAAAGTATAATTTGAAATATATTCTTTTAATAAACTACACTAGTTTTGAGATAATATTTGATTAACTAATCATTTTTCCAAGCATTTTTTATAATAAAATCTTTTCCACTATTGCTAAACTAATTACTATTTAATTAGTGAAATAGCTTGATGCATTATACAGTACAATAACTATACGCAAATTAAGAAATATAATAAAATAAATAAATTTTATGCTTTGAAACTAAAAGTTTCAAACCACTAAATTTGTTCAATACAAGTAGTTTTTTTTCAAACTATCATTACCTTAATATTACTTTAATATGAAAAAATGATTCAATAAATAAAATCTTTAGCACATCTGTGAACTTACTAATGGACAAAATTACAAAATGACAAATACACAGATTACAAAATGAAAATTTTAGTTTCAAAACAAAAGGTTTGTTTAATACAAGTTATTTTATATTACTTTCTTAACATGAAAAATAATTCAATAAATAAAATCTTTAGCATTTATGAACTTAATAATGGCCAAACTAAATATCCAATAAATTAATATCAAATGTATACCAAGTACAATATTCTACTTTTTGACAACGATACACTCGAGGCTTAGCAATAATAATAATTATTGCTAATAATGCAATTTTTAAAAAGATAAAATATAAATTATAAACATTTTCCCACTCACTTTCAATGAAATTCTTTGTTTGTGATTATTACATCAATGTACTTTTTTGTATGCAAATATTCTTACTCAAACGTTTATGAATAATCCACGATTATCGAGGTGTAAACACTCAGCAGTTGCTCTGAGAGTATCTCCCAATGTGATGACTCATGTTGTTGTTACTAATCCCATCTGATATAGCGGAGCTATAGCAAATCCATGAGGCCGTAAATCTTCAAGAAATCGAGGAAAATGAGAGGTCTCTCAAGAAACTCTTCCATAGTGAAATCCAGGCAATCAGGTAGGTGCTGAGGACTAGCCTCGCTGGAATTGCACTTATTACAGATTGGGAAGAGCTTAATTTCCCCCCTGAAAGTGCGACTCCTAGTATGACCACTGGCAAAACTACAGGTAGTGGTCTGTTCATCACGAGACACTTGCATGCCAAGGGCTCCATCAGGACGCTTGCGGCGATACCAGTTGTAACTGTGATGACTCATGCAACCGATTTTCTTTAGTGAGCAGGCCTGTAGTTTCGAAGGTCGTGCTTGGGAGCGCTCTACCACTACACCACTGGGTTTATACTAAGATAAGGACAAAAGAATATATAAAAAAATATTTTATTGGATATGGCAACTGATGAATGATAGTTATTTTTGCAGACAGATTGTATGGATCACCAATTTTTATACTTTTTACATTATTTATAAATAATAAATTACAGTCGTTCAAAAATTTCGATATTTTATCCTGCTACAAATTACATTTTACCGTAGTTTATCCACTGAGTATTTTATGAAAACAGTACTATTTATTCTTTAAAATCTTTTCTTTATGAACAAAGATGTATTTCTGGTTTAGCTTAGAAGGATTTAATTCCTAATGTATATATTTAATAATAATAAATGTTTACATTATTAAATGAAATAAAGTTATGATAATTAAACAAATGTACATATAATAATAAATATTTACTGATGCTTTGTAACTAAAAAATATATAAGGTACCAGTTAAATTCCATGATTCAATTAAATATTTTAATTTATGTATATGAAATTGCAAAGTATTGAATTCCTTGGAGAGTAGGTAAATAAATATAATTTAATGCAATAACCGAATATAATAAGCGAATTTTTTCCTTAAAAGATTATTTTTTATTATATTTAGAGGCGAGTAATATATTAAGCAAATATCTTATTATTAACCACAACTTGTCAAATAGCATTTGTCAAACAAGCTTTAAAATTCATTAAAAATAGTTTTACACCATTGGTAGCATTGTTTCACTGCGATAATTATATGCCAACACATTTGCTCGTAATTCTATGCTCTAGAGAACCTTAATTAGTTCTTAAATGTAATTAAAAACCAAACTCACTATTTTTTCATTTTTTTTACTTGCAGGATAATGAGATTCCAGGGCTTATACCTAGCTTATAGTAATTAAGCTCTGTAACAGAATGAGCGTAAATTATACATTACTGAAACTTATTAAAAAGACAGAAGAGTCGTATTCTTTTAACTTAACTTTCAAATTTAAATCAAATTTATCATGGAAAACAACTTTCATTGTTGTTATTAGTAATATATAAAAGTAAATATACACATAATATATTAAAATTAAATACCAGTAATTAGTAATATATAAAACTGGGTGTAAATAACGCAATAAATCTTTTGTGAAAAACATATAAAGTTATTTATTCTGACTTCTCACTATAAGTATATTTTTAATACTTCAACTAATTGTATGTAATTATTTATTACAATTAAATTAATATATAGAAAAGATAAAAATACGTTACGGAAATTATTATTAATATGCAGTTATCTAGATCACTCAAATTCACTGGAATATATCTATTGAATAAAGCATTTTGTAATACTTAGATAATTTTTTTAATCTGCTATGTTTGCTAAAACACTTTTTTACATGTTGAAAATGAATTGGCTTCAAAAAGTATTTCGACAGGTAATGGAGCTTAATTTAGTTTCAAAATAATTGTTGTTGTTACTTATCTCCAAGGTTTCTGACGGAGTCAGACCAAATCAAGGAATCCATTGACGGAGAGGAAATCGTAAACAAGGCAGGGACATGTGTAGATATCGTACCATAGTATATTCCCACAATTCAGGATATGCTCAGAAGAAGCTTGATGTCCGTGCCATTTAAAGCATTTAGGACAGAGGGTGAAGGTCTTGTTACCCGCTACAAAAGTGAGGCATTTCAGGTGGCCAGAGGCAAGACGTGCAAGGCAAGAGCTGGATTTCCTATCACAAGAAAGTGCCAGAAAAAGTTCCGGCTTTCTACCCTTGTAGAAGTGGCGACTCATTGATACCTGCCAATCGGTTTTAAACTAGGCTTTTTTCGGGAAAAAGAGTTCAATGTAGGTAAGCGCAGAAGAAGAAGGTGCAGGATGACCTGATTCCTCCTTTGCTAAAGTATCTGCTATTTCATTGCCTCCAATATCCACGTGAGACGGGATCCATTGAATTTTTCATACTTATAATTACATAATAAAACGCCATAATTCCCAACTAACACTAACTGGCATGGATCCATGACAGTCTTCTTGCTCAGGGTCCTCCAGTCTTCAGACTACAGAAGATGCATTTTTCTCCCTATGAATCAGTTGACAAGAAAAAATAATTGTAATCTCATGAAGCTTCCAAGCAACTACCCTGACAGCTGTACAGAGAAGAAGAAAATCGGTATTATTCATCTCCTCTTATCCACCAGGGACTGGAAGTGAAAGACAACTTGGGATTTCATTTCCAAAAACTGTGATATGTGCATCATAAGCTGTGATACCTACATCCATAAAAAATCCTTTATTAATATGGTGCGAAGCTGTCTTCGGCATTTAATACAGCTTACATTAACATAGGAATCAATTTGTACAGGAACTGAATAATGTTTATAAAAATATCGTACTTTACAAAATTTCATGAAAATAATGTAAACGTTATGAGAATAATTTCGCTTTCATATTAAGTGTTCTTAAAGAGACCATAACGTTTTAATATTATTCAAGTCGACTGTCTGAACCAAGGTAAAGTTTAACTTTGCCCTCGTTTTCATTAGACCATATTTGTGCAGATCCCGCTGAAAATATATATGCATTATAATTCTCGAAAATTGTAACTTCTGCAGGAAACAAGGTTTCCACCATATTATGGGCATAATCATCTAAAACGTCTCTTTAATTTCCCCCAGTGTCCTTACTTTCACAGTCACAGTTGGTTCAACCAAAAAGCATGACACGGCTGTGGATACCTTGAGAAATCCACTTCCATGCTTGACAGTTAAAATGCAACAGTTGCGGTCATATGATTGTGCAATTGTCCTTCAAACGTACACTCGTCTTTTTATAGGGAAAAGTGTAAAATGATTTATCAGACCATATTTACTTCTTCCACTATTCAATCTACAACACTTCTTTTGATGATGTTTGTCCTTAACACCTAAACAAGTAGTTTCGGAATTGCAATTATGCCTCATAAGTTTTATTTATAAAAGAGTTTTGTAAGTGAAATCATTGACAGTGTAGATAGATTCCCAATGTTGACTGAGCTCTGTAGTCACTTTTGTTGCAATTTTTAGATATTACATTTCACTTCAATGCTTGCCAATTTCTTTTATTAATTTTCAATTTCTGCTTACTATTCTGTTTACTATTTTATGACTCTAGACACTATGCCCTTAGAAACATTTAAAAGCTAGGATTTTTCCGTCATATTTGCAACATCTACCCTCAGATAGTTTGGCAACTTCAAAAAATTGACTGTGTGACATTTTATACTTTTGTTAAGGAAATCAAGAAATACAGGACTTTAATAAATCTACCACATTCTACAAGAATACATGCATTCATGTTTATAAATGAATAATTATATTGAAATGTTTCCGAAGTGCATTCAAAAATTTAACTTTTAATTACATATATTTCCACTATAATATCTATGCTTTGTGTACATTAATATTTACTTAAAATTGTACACTAAGTAATTCCATTTAACGTATATTTTGTTTTTAATTCAAATTAACAGAATTTCTTTTGAAATACATATAATTTGCTTTCAAGAAAGTTTACCGGAAACGTGAAAGTTTTTAGGTTTTCTTTTTACCTACTTGTAAAATAACTGAAACTTCCTAGACTTTTGTGAATTATTGTTCCAAAAAATATTTCTATCTTAAAAATAATTTAAAAATAAAGTTTCTCAGATTTAATTATAACTAGAGTTGAAGTCTTATATATATTAAAAAATTAACTTCTTTAAAATCAAAATTAAATCCTTCCTATTCTTTGGCTTTGTGTAATTAAGATGAATATATTAGAAATGTGATCGGTAACGAGTAATTATCAAAATAATATAAAATAAGTTAAATGTTTTATACACCAAATATATCTTATGTGTTAGTTTTATTTAAAATAAATTCTTCAGAATTAGAAACTGTACATAACTTAAAGATAATTAAAATCATCATAGCACAGGAATAGAGTACTAAACTAAGAAATAAGTAACACTGTTGAGACAGTCAATATTATAATTGAATCAAAGATAGAGGCAAGATATTTTCTCAGAGTGAAAACATTCTTCTGGTAATAAATCTTTTCTCTTGTGCAATAAAATGACAGTTTAGGAAAACACTTTTGCTTTTTGATTATGTATCTTGCAAAGCTTTTACCTGACTCAGTAATGGTATCAAGAGATTTCTGTAGTTATTTGATTGATTGCTGCTTTCGTATGTAACATTGTTTGCAATAGCCTACAAATGTTTGTATTGCTAGACTTTTATATAAATATTAATTTTTACTCTTCACCTTCCATATTTTTAACTCCTATATGTATGTAAATAATTCATATATGTATATATATATAATTATAACAATTATTAAAAAACCAAAATTTTATTTGAATAACATAAAATAATTTACTATTTTGCATAGGAAAACAATTATTGTAAAAGAGTGGATATTTTGAAAAGGAAATTTTCGAAGAAAAAAAAAATTTTTTTTTTGAGAGACTATGAAAATAAAAATTGTCCTTCTCATCAGGGAAACAAGAGACAAAGAGAAGGCGTTTCGAATTCAGTTATGTGGAGATTCTGAAATGTTATCAATATAAAAATAAACTCTTCCTTCTTCTTTCGTTTTTGAATGAAAAAATGAACGTCAAATCAAAAGAGAATGAAAAAATTGAAAATAAATGTTTCTCAAATGAAACCTCAAAAGATAACAAACTGTAAATTGGTAAATGTAAGATGTAAAAATCATATTTATTTAAAAAATATTGGAAAAGGAAATGTTGAAATAAAAGATGAACCTATCAAATGGTAGGCTGACACGCAAGGTTGTTTCTGTTGAGAGGCAAACAGAATAAGAAGGCAAATTAAAAGCTTGTTGCTAAAAATTAAACTAGACAATATTTTATGGCAAAAGCTACTCTTAAAGTGTTAAAAGGAAAAGAGCAGAAACATATGTTGTTAAAAGATTATAGAAAACAATGGTAGATAAAGAGAATTTTAATCTCAGAAATTCCATAAAATTCATAATAGTGATAATGTAAATATACCATGTTTATAACAGCTTTTAGAGTTCTTCAACAACATTACGGAAAATTGAATAGGTTCATTTTTTTACATTTTGAATTCCTCTCATTAATTTTTAATTGCTACTGTGTTAAATTTGGTTTTCATTCCATTTGTGTCATTAAGTAAATTCATTTGTATAATGCATAAAAATGTCATGGTATGGAATGAATTTTTGAGTAATAGCAATTTATTTATGGATCAAAAATGAAAAGTGAATGAAGAATATTATTTTATTTTCATAATCATAATAAAATAGTCCTGATTCAGGATTTATTAATTGCTCCAAAATTTCCATATACTATATACAGTATATATACCTATTATACATTGATTTTTATTATTAAATACTTTAATGTAATAATTTTCATCTAGAATTCATAGTTATAAATTGTTTTCTACTAAAACCTTTATTCTCGAATGTATATTTCACAAGGTTTGTCTTTAGAGCAATGGAATTGACAAATAATATTTGTAAGCAAATTTTTTTAGATGCATTATAATTTTAATGACTAAACCAGAGTATTGAAATAAATTAAATGCATATTCTTGTAAAATAAAGAGACAATAAGAATGTGGAAGAATGCCAAGGCAGGCTCTACCGTTAGATGTATCTCCTTTTAAAGAGCTTCTTCATTCATTGTGCTTAACTAAGTCAGCTTGGAAACAATAATTATTATTGCAGTGCCTGAAAACTGCTTGAAATATTTTATGTAAAATAATATTTTTGAAAACATTTTAAATATTGCTCTAGGAGTAAACTCAAATTATTATTTTAGTTAGTTCATAAGATAAAATAAAATAATTTGTTAATTTATGGCAATTCTAAATATTTTTGACGAATAATTGCTCAGGAAAAATTTGAGGTGTATTTATAATGTGACATTATGATTCATTAAGCTTCTAATATTTGTCTCTTCAAGGAAATAAATATTTCTATATTTGTAGCATTGAAGACACAGATAGGCATTTCCATGTAGATACATATCACTTTTTGAAAGAAAAATGAATAAATGAAATCAAAAGTTTAAATATTATTGTATTGTTAATTATTATAATTTTCATTTTCTCTTAAAAGATAATTCAACAAATCGGGTTCGTTAATAAAATGTTTGTTAGAAAAAAGTAATATATATACACAAAGAATATTGTAGCTTAAATAAGCATAATATGGCCAAATGTAATTTTTTTTAAAAAATGAATTTACATAATCTGATTTAAATATTTTTGTACGTATGTGACTAAATATCAAGAGGTTTTATTCGAGGTTTTGGTACTCTATGTAAAAATGGTGAAATGTGAGGAAAGTTAATCTTAATGTAAATTAGTTAATATGTTTTTCTCGTGTTATCGAAACGTGCTAAAGATTGATACTCTGTTCATTTAAACACACATGCAAATATTTTAAATTCCGATTACATTAATATTTAATTACGATATTGCTTAAATTATTATTAAAATTTCAATTACTATAATTTTATACTAATGTCTTCAAAATAAATTTTTATAACATGTTATTATAGAAATAGACATTTTTTATTTACATTATGCATATAAAATTAAATGAAGATCTTAGATATTTTTGTCACATATTGTATGAAATAATACATTAATATCAAATTTTATTGCTTTACATTAAATTAATTTATTTATTGTTTACTTCATTTCTAAAAAAATTATAGTAATGTATACAGTTTTAATGTTATATTAATTAGGTTTTGTAATCTTAAACATTGAAGTTATGGGTAAAATTTTAATATCGGAATTATACACACAAATATAAAAAAGTTTCGTATACAAAATACGATTCCTGATTTACTAATTCTCTGTCATTTAAGTTTATTTAATTTAAAATATCTCTCTTTACAGAGTAGAAAATATTTATGTTCAAGTGTACGTGAAAATATATAGCTCCTTGGATATAAATCTTTCATTCGCAGGAAATTTAAATTCAAGATATACGGCGTAGCGTCAATAAATTCTTATAGTTTAACATGATGAAAATATTTTGAAATAGCGAACATATTCAAATTATGCTTAGAAATCCAAGAATTGATAAAAATGGGGAATAGCTCATCGAGATTTCATCAGATAAGTTTGTGAAATTAATACCAACCTGTCTAGACAGCATGATTGGTTTGAAAATCAACAATTAATAAACGCGTCTTTCTTTTTGTCATCTCGAGCTCAGGTATCATTTCCAATCTGATTTAAAGGAAATATATCATCGTTTACTCAATTATTTCTGCTGTTGATCGAGACCAAAGGTGCGGGAATAAATTTCGCAATATTGTTTTATTTATTTCATTTAAATAATTTCAACTTATTGATCTTCAAATGCACGTTTTAAAGCGAGAAATTAAATATGATCATCATGGGGTGCTGCTTTTTTGTTATATAAATAATATATGTTATGTCATCAATATAACATAGAATAATTCCATATTTATAAAATATTTATGGATATCAACTGAATTTCTTTATAGTTTCTATATTTATGAATAAAATTTAGTTGCACTTTCCACACATTATCCTTTCAAGGACAAAAATGTACCTATAATTTGACGTATAATGAAAATGTCTTTCATAATAACTATATGAAATATTTTAACATTTTCTTCTATAAAAATTATTTTTTTTTAACTAAAAGTTTAAAAAATAATCACATTTAAGTAAAACAAATATTTAAAGAATAAAAAATTAATACTGTTAAATGAAATATTAATCTAAAAAATTCTTATGAAGATAAGGGAATTGTTATTCATGTAATGTATGTATTATATATAAAATACTAACTGAAAGATAAGCCAAAAAATTATAAAAAAAGTATGAATATAAAATTGATAAATTATTAAAAAAGGAATCATAAGTGTCCATATTTCCTGTACTATATTTGGACTTTTATATCCCATAGTACTTTGTGTTATAAATAATAATATTTTCTATGCCCTTTATGTTTACACAGAATTAAACTTTAAATCGATATAAAGAATGAACAGGATTGAAAAACAAAGACAGAAACCATTGTTTCTATTGTTGCTTTTGTGAATTGAGGTTTTCTCAATGTAGACTGTCTAAATTAAATCGTCTTTATTATGAAAGTTGAAATTTATAATTAAATGTTAAGTATCCAAAATAATAGATATTAGTTTCCAGTCCATATTTTATGGAGATTATATGATGACTAATATTAGTTTCTGTTCATTTAAACTCTGAAATGCTTCCAATGTCTATTCATGTCGAAATCAACAATTTTAATTCTCCTTTACTTTAAGATATAGTGACAAAGAGAGAGAGAAATAGATAGGGAACAAATTAAATGCCAGATGTAAATTACATGCAATAACTCCACTTAATCCAATATAGATCGTATTTCCATTTGAAAAGTCCCACTGGTGACAGTCTTTAACCCATATAACTTAAGTTTAATTTAACATGTCTGTTATGTATTAAAACTTATCTAAGCAAATATTTAAAACAAAAACAAATTTAAATATCGATGAGAGAGTAATTTTATTTGGGTTACCTCCAAACATCAGATTAAGAATAATTATAATCATATTGGAATTAAGGATAAAAAGACACTTTTTTGAATTTGATGTATTGTTTCAGATAATTTTAATACGAATAAATTAAAAAGAAGTCTTCTTAGCGTTTTATATTCCCAATTTGAAATAAAGAATATATATAATAATGAAAGAAATTTCATCAAAGCTACCGAAAATTTCAAGAATAGTTGGTTAAAAAAATTGGTTTTAGTAAATTTCTTAGTAATTTAGATTGCTTAGTCAAATTCCAGTTTTCTGAAGATGTGGTATTAACTCCGACAAATCAAGTACTGACTTTTCAACTTACCCCGACAACTGAAGATTTAGTTTTATATATTGTTTCACGTTTATATTTTTAATAAATTAGATTACCTTTTAATTTTTTTTAATTCCAGTCGGAGAGATGTTCTTATAGTTATTTTTAAGAATTCTTTTGTGAATAAGTGTTAATATTTACCGTATAATTTACTTAAATTAAGAATGAAATTGATCCTTAGATATCAATGGCTTCAGTACAATTGTTATTTAAAATAATTGACTGAATTGTCTGTGTTTTTTGGTTAGTTGAGGTTTAAAATTCATTATAATTATGATTAAAATTTCTTACGTTTATCTATTTTTATTAGCTTAGGATTCTGTTCTTTTATTAATTCATGTAATGTTTTTTAGTATTTTTACAATGCATTATCTTGTGTAACAGATTTAAATTTTGTCTACTTATCAACGTTTCGAATGAGAATGTATTGAATTATGTGTTTGCATTTTTGTTCAGAGGCTTTTGGACTAGGCTAAGCTTTCTTTTTGTATTTACAATAAAGTCTCAAAAATCATCAATATAAAATTTTAGAAGGGGGAGGGTTCTTGAAAAAGGAGTTGAATTTGGAATTTCATCATTCCTTTTTATTATAGTTTCGCTAATTGTATTAACTTTGGAATATTTAATAATTTAGAAAAATTGATTGATAATAATATCAAGTCACTTTAGTAAAACTGCAGTAATGTCTTCAGCATTATTAAAACAAGTAGAAATGTCTCAAAAGTCATATAACATTCTGATAAATTTTCGGGTTTCTTTTCAGTTTGATTTCTTAACGGAGTGTAAAAGATAAAGTATGTAAATATCTTGCACTTATAATTAAAAAAAAAACATCCAAGTGTTCATCCTTTAAAATATTATATATTTTATTTTATGTATTATTCTTCAAAATCTTAATTTTGAGTAATATTATATACTAAAAGCCAAGATATAATGACCATTGACATGATTGAACCAAGTTGACATGGAAAACATTTGATTGCTAAGAAAAATATACATTTTGTTCTTAGGAAGCTTATAAAATGCGAAGCATCATTCTTTCGATGAAACATTTGTCTGTTATTTGAAGAGGTGTTGATATAAGCAATTCCGATTAAGAGCCAAGCATTTAACCAAAATAATCGGAATGAATACATACAAATATCTACGACTCACCAGCTTTTCATTGTGAGTATTTATGCCAAGCGAACAAATGATGGCGAGATAAATGCTAATTACTGTAGTGTTTGACATTCATGAATTATCAATGTAATGGGTAATCGGATGTTAATATTTTTGGTAATTGGAGTAGATTGTGGTAATCAATATTAAATCTTGCGCTTAGAAAGTTTTATACATTGACCTGAATTATGTTCATTCTTCAAATGAACCATTGATTGTCGTCAATATTAATATACTCAATATTAATATATTATATTCATCGTCAATATTAATATATTATACCCTAATATCCTGTTAAGCTATTTGAGAAATTGCATCGACCCGAGTCCTACAACTGACTTCTCAATCTCTTGTAAAAATCAATCGGAATATATACTCACATGGACTGATTGTACCCTTTTCAGACCTCGTTTTGAAGATACCCATTGCATGTCACAAAAATATTGCAGTATGGCCTCTGTTAGGCTATTGATCATAAATTATCATTTTTGTGATCAAACGTAATCATAGAAGAGATGATTCATATTATTCGTGACTTAGTCTTACACACTCTTTGCCTTGAAACATGTATTTTCAGGTCATGAAAGTAGATTCTGTGTGAAAAAAAGCCCCCATTTTTTGACATTTTACACTACTTTGCTCTAATAAGAATGACTTGGATTAATGATAATGTACTTATTATTCAACTGATAGGAAATTGATGAGAGTATCCAACTTCAAGTAGCAGAAATGCCTGAATTAATCGATACAAATTGTTCAGTAAAAACATGCAATACATAATTGTTATATTAGTAAAAATAAGCTTAACGGAAAAGAAATATCTAGATTTTTAAATTAGATTTCTATTAAAAATAAATTAATATTCCATGTTACTGAATTTCGCTCGATAGAAAGGTTCTCTAAAATGTTGTTAAATGATTGAAGTTTAATGTAGATATTTAGATTGATTGAGAGAGATTTTCGAAGGTATCAGCCAAATATGCAGTAGGATAATGTACTTCATTATTTGGAAAACAGTACATAACGGTATTGCTAAATTGGGCTAAGTAAAAAACATTTACATAGCTTAATGTCAATTAAACTAGAAATCATAAATTATGATTTTTATGTGCATATATATAAACAAACGAATAAATAATAAGTGTACATACATATTTATATATATTATTTATTCGTTTGTTTATATATATGCACATAAAAAAATCATAATTTATGATTTTGATTATGATTATATATATATATAAGTTTCTCAGAGAATCCTTAATTTTTTGCATATTATTAGCATGACGGCTACATTTTAGTAAATAAATAAGTTGCTCCTGTTTTCCCCATTTTCTAAATATGTGTTCCAAAAAGTTCATGAAAATGATTCATTGACTTTAGATGAAATATTTGAATTATCATATGCCTAAATTTAAGTGAGATTTTGACATAGCATTGCATCATTACATCAAAAAAAGATAAATTTAGTTACTGATAAATTTATGAAATCTGGTACCTGTTTTCTCAAGCTTTCTCACTTGATAATATTTAAGAAATACTTCTAGGAAAATAGTCACCAAGAAAATTATTCAGTTATAATACGTTTCAAATAGTGTAATAAACACCGATTCTGAAAATAACCAATTTGGATTACAAAGAAAATGAAGAATGATATTTAATTCAGAAGAATTTTAAATTACATAAGATTATGTTATTGGGAGTAAACATCTTTAATTGAAAATTATTGATTCCGCATTCAATAGCACTAGCTTTTATAGAGGGACATAAATTAAAATTTCAATTTTTCCACTGTAAAGGAATATTAACATAAAAACAAAACATAAATTTTTTCGCATTAAATTTCTTATTCACAAAGGCAGATTTTTTTATATAGCAAGTCTCAAAAATATATGAGAAGATCCTTCATCACTTTTTGTTTAAAATCATTGAATGTTTCTTTTTTTAATGTTTAGAAGTATTATATTTACCAGGATACATAATTATTTTTATAATAATCAACAAAACATGCCAAGATTTAATTAAAAAAACTAATTCAGTTTTATATTTTTAATCAGATTTTATTTAGAACTAGATCAGGTTTCTCACTTTTGATCATTGACCAAAACTGAAAATCTATGGAGGCGTTTTCCGATCATAAAATTACATTAAACTATGCAGTTTTGGATTGAATTGACTTTTTAAACCGTCCTTCTCTTGCTTACTATTTTTTGAAAATTCATGGACTTAATCTAGCTGGCGGATTAGATTATGAGGAATAAGACAACAGTAATATTTCGAAATATGATAATAATAGGTATAAGTAGAAAATTATTTGATAAATTAAATTAAAAAGAAGTACCTCAGTAGTAGTTATTGCCTAATCATATATATGGTTTCAACAACATAGACATATTGCTTAATCTACCATAGTATCTAAAATATAGTAATACATTATGCAATAATGCCACAAAAATATCAATTACTTTTAATGTAATTTCCTTTACATACACTACTGGGCATTAAAATTGCTACACCAGGAAGAAATGCAGACAACAAAATGATATTTAGTTCACAAATATAATATACTAGAAATAACAAGTGATTAAATTTTCAAAAAATTTGGCTGGATAGATCCTGAGAAATCAGTACCCAGAACAACCACCTCTGGCGGTAATAACAGCAGTTATACGCCTGGGCATTGAGTCAAAGAGAGATTGGATTGCACGTACAGGTACAGATGCCCATGCAGCTTCAACACGATGCCACAGTTCATCAACCGTATTGACTGGCGTTTGGTGACGAGCCAGTCGCTCGGCAACTATTGACCAGACGTTTTCTATTAGTGAAAGATTTGGAGATCGTGCTGGTCAGGGCAACAGCTGAACATGTTCCGTATCATGGAAGGTCCGTACAATACCGGCAACATGCAGTCGGGCATTATCCTGCTGAAACGTAGGGTTTCGCAGGGCTCGAATAAAGGGTAGAGCCACGGGTCGTAACACACCAGAAATGTAACGTGCACTGTTCAAAGCATTGTGAATGCGAACAAGAGGTGGCCGAGATGTGTATCCATTGGCACCCCATACCATCACGTCAGGCGATGAGCCAGTATGACGATGACGAATGCACGCTGCCAGTGTGCGTTCACCACGATACCGCCATACACGGATGCGACCATCATGATGCTGTACACAGAACCTGGATTCATCTGAAAAGATAACGTCTCGCCATTCGTGAGCTCATGTTCGTCGTTGATCACACCATTGAAGACGCTCTTGTCTATAACGCAGCGTCAAGAGAAGCCGCAGCCATGGTCTCCGAGCTGAGAGTCCATGCTGCTGCAAACCTCGTCGAACTGTTCGTGCAGACACTTGTTGTCTTCCAAACGACCCCGTTTCTTGACTCACGGCTCATGACGTAGTTGCACGATCCCTTATGGCCATGTGGATAATATGCCTGTCTTCTCGGCTGCTAGTGATAGGTGGCCGTTAAGATCCCGCATGGCGTTCCGTATTACCGTCCTGAACCCATCGATTCCATATTCTGCTAACAGTCATTGGATCTCGACGGACGCGAGCAGCAATACTGCGATAAGATAAACCGCAATTCCGGTACGCTACAATTCAACCTTTATCAAAGTCAGAAATGTGCTGGTACGCATTTCTCCTTCTTACACGAGGCATCATAACAACTTTTCATCAGGCAACAATGTTCAAATGCAATTTGTGTATGAGGAACCCACTGAACAATTTCCTCATTTAAACACAATGTAGATGGCGCTACTGGCGCCTGCTTTGTCTGAGTCACTGAAAAGCCAATCATTTGCATATCACAGCACCTTCTTCCTTTCGTATAAATTTCACGTCTATAGGATGTCGCCTTCTTGGTGTAGCAATTTTAATGGCCAATAGTGTATTAAAAAAGGAATTTTATTTTTAGTCACCCGAGGATATATCTCAGTCACATTTATGAGGAAGAACATTTTACTTTTATGAAACTAAGTTTCGCTTATGAATGTCAATAGCATAGTATATATATTTACAAATTAACAATATCTTTTTAAAGCTAAACTGTTTTTATATGAGAAATTTCTTTATTTCGGAAAATTAAAATTTTAAAACTATTGAAAAACAAAAGATATAATTATTATTTAAAATTTAAATTCAAATATAAATTTAAAATATTCTGAAATATAACCTATCATTCATATTTCAGGCTCACTTCATTTATTTCAACATGTTCCTAATTTTGTTTGAAATATGTTTTTCGATTTCTATGTTTTTATATAAGTGTGTATATTTATATATTGAGTGTTATATAACTCGGTTATATTTGTAATTTCAGCTTTTAGAGCTTTCTTAAAAATTATTTTAGAAGTAAATTTTGCATTTCATTTGCATATATTTTATCGTTGAATTGTTCCATTTAAAAAAGTTTCAGTAATGTATTTTTTGAACAGACACGAATTTATTATGAAATGTTTGAAGCCTTAAGCATCTGTTCTTTGAAAATTAATTTCTTCCTCAACTCTGAGACTCACTAATAGCTGAAGGGTTAGCGCTTTTTTCAATTAGTCATGAATTTAATTTTAATCTCTGGCGTAAATATTTACAAAGATTTTGAGTCTATTTTAAGCAGTTGTTCTTCCCAAAACTAACCATCTTAAGAATAAAAATATTTTTGAAGTACTAATGTGAAAAATCATAGTAAAATCTATGTAATAACATTATTTAATTTTATAAGTAACGTATCTGTCGATGTTAACCATAATATCTACTAATATAATAATAATGAAAGTATAATATCAAACTCTTAAAGTGTGTATAAATTTCACTTTTTTGCAAACATGTAATAAATATTTTTTGGGAAGAAAATTGACATCGTTTCTAATAATATCTTAATCAACTCAAATGTGACGTTAGTTAAAAATTTTTTTATTCATTTCATTTATCTAATAATAAGTAAAATGTGTAGCATTGTAAAAGTTTAAATATCAAAAATTATTTTATAACGTAAAAAATATTTAAAAGTAATTGTTTTTAAAATATTGTATTAATAAATATATGATACTTAAATTAATAAATTTACAAAATCTTAACTTTATTATTTTTTGAAAGTCAAACAAAAACATCCTTTCAGAATAAATATTAATAAGTGAAAAATAGAAATTTACTGGTTAGATAACATTTTTTAAATTTATTTAAAAAAGAAATTAAATGAAGGACATTTACATGAATTTAAATGATGAAAAATCTATCTAACCTAAGATAAAAATCTGAAACTTAATTTTCTTGCTTCAACGCACAAAAATAAGTTTTGAAAATTCAATAAATTCAATAGATTGTGCACTAACAATATTGAATTCCATTTAAATAACTTCAAACAACTCAAAGATAAACTTTATGCATACATTTTACGAAAACCAATTTAATTTGAGAAATAGACTGGAAAATATTTTGGGAAACATTTTTTTCTGCTTCAATAGCATTTGTTTTACTTTAAAGTCTTTTAAAGAATACAAGAGGATAAAAAAAGCCCTTTTATTTAGAGAATCAGGAAGAAGCAATGACATAATTTAAAAATTATGTTTGAGATACAAAGATATTTTTTTCTAAATATTTTTATCTCTCATATTTCTAGAAATACGCTTTTAACAAAAATTTTGTGAATAAATAGATTTTTTTAAATCTTTTTTCACTAATTTTCTTCAAATCTATATTCGTTCTCTTTATATTATATTATTGTTCAATATATCTCCTTATAATTATATGTGAATGTATTATACGTTTTATTAAACCCGAATTTCAAAGATTTTGTTTATGACTCTCCGAGTCTTAATACTTAGAGAATTGCTATAATATATGTGCGATATTTATTATTTAACATTTATTAAAGTTAATAATATTGTTGTACAAATATGAGTTCTTAAGTACGCTGAATTTCAGCAAAGCATTTACATACCTTATGTAAGTGCTTCTCTGTAATCGAAAATAGATTTGAGAAATATGAATTGAGTTTTCTAGAGAACAAATTTCTATTGCATTTTAATAAAAAAATTTGACATTTAGGAACCGTGATTATTTTTACATAAATTTAAAATTAATGCAAATATTTTTATAACTAAATATATAAAATATTTTTACATATGTTTCTACTATTTAAAATATTTGTTCTCATTAAAATTCTTTCCTGCATATTGTATGAAATTTAACGAAAACTATTTCGACAAATTATTTTAATGCAAATTTGTAATACGTAGCAATATTGTAAAAACAGTTATAATTTTTTTTATTTTAAACTCTAATCTCCTTCTAATTTAACATTTTTAAAGAAATTCGCACCCTTATATTTGGCAAAAATACAGTTTTTATACATATTGTAAATAGGTACTGAATTTTTTTAACTTACTGAAACATCATGTTAAAATGTATTTTTTTAAATTATAGGCATTTGAGTTTGTTCTTCAGTTTAGGAATAGTAATAAAAATTCAATAGGGTATGATCTGTATTTTTTTTCCTTAGAAGTTTTCTTAAAATCTTTAACTATTTTGTAATTTACCAGAAATTTTATGAAATCACTTACAGCTCAGTTAAGCAATCCTAAATATTATAATTAGGATTGCTTAACTGTCTATTATAATTGATTTTTTGACAACAATATGTATTGTCTAATTGCGTAAGCGTAACTTCAGCATTTTTATATTAATTAAAAACATGTTTTTATACTGTTCTGTGTAAGAATATCAATCATTAATCCTCTGGTGGTGCCATCTATCGGAGAAGTTTAGAGCAAAGTCGTGATTTCACCTTTATGGTGCTCTGGTTAATCGAAAGACACACCCTAGGGACTTAAATTCGCCACTCATATGGCATAGCGAGCTTGGTTTGTCCTATTACCATAAGAAATATGTCAGCATTTGTCCAATAGCTCTTCGTAGGCCTGGGTAGCTTCGAAGATTTTATCATTCTACCGTGCTCCCTGCAGCTGTTTTCCAATTTTTTACTTTTAAGATATTAAAGTATTCTTCCACGCAGTATTTCCATCTCTCTTTTGGCCTTCCCCTTAGTATTTTATTCCAAGCGATTGCGTTCAAAACTCTTAATGTTGTTCATTCTGGCACATATTTACTAAGCTCTCTGCCCATTTTATTCTGCTTAGTTTTATACATTTAAAAATATCATTACTTTTGAAAATCTTATGTATTTAAAAATATACATATTTTTATAAATTTTTATATTGAAAAAAGAGCCAAAAATAGTTCACTGTGCCTTCCTTTTAAACCTGATATAAATAATTGCAACCTGATAAAAATAATTAAAATTTCTTATATGTGAAGCAATAAAGGAAAATTTCTTTTAATAATTTACATGTTTTGGTTTAAAAAATATAAACATATTAACGTAAATTTTTATCAGAGATTTCACTGTTCAATTCTATTCAATTTTACTAAATCAGAAATTTATAAAATTTATGCTAATATTATATGCAAGATTTTCAGGTATATTTTAATAGAAATTTATCTAAGACGTGTCTCCTTGCATTCAAATTATATAAAGATATGACATGAGAGCATAATTTGTAATTTATGTCTAAATAATGTAAAGCTCTTATGTTAAAAACGTTGAAATGTATATTAGGCACAAAATCGATGAATTAGAAAATGTAATTTAATATTCGCAATTTTCATTAGTCGTAGATAAAACCTATTTTGGTATCACAATCTACTTCTTTAAATTTTTTTTAAAAATGAAAGCTTTAATTAGAAATTTACAAAATTAGGTTATTAGTAATGTAGACTATTGTGTAAAATATTCTGTAAGTTTGCAAAGAACCAAAATAGTATTACCATAATTTTTAGACAAATTTAAGATTCTCAACCTAAAGTCAAAGAAGAAGTTTAAGTCAATCGAGACAGCGTGATTGTTTGGAATTCCAATGATTGGTAAGCTATAAAAAATAATAAGAAAATAAGACAATCTAATTTAAAAGATATTCTGTTCTCCTAATATTAAAGAATGATAATACATTTTGCGTTAAAACTATTTATTAAGATCTAAATGAAAAAATAGGGACTTAGAACCATTAAGGATTTGGAATGTTAATAAGAATTAAAATCTTGTGTATTTTAAGTAGGACATAGAGACAGTTAAAAAAATAATTCTTGAATTTGTCCGGTGGCAAGATTAATTAGGAAATATTTTGCAAATTAGTGTTGAAAGAATGGCTATCAAGAGAGAAAAATAATTTTAAAATAAATCTATGATAACATATATAGAGTTCATTTCTAGAATAATAAAATAAAATAAATAAAAGAGAGAGCTGTTTTTAAGTTTTTATAACATACTAATGACATTAATTTTGATTTTATTTAAACTAATTATTTTCTTTGCATTAATCATATCATTTACATGTTGAAAAGAAAAAAAGCCTCACGAAAATTTTGACTTGTTACTGAAATTAATGTCATTAAAATAGTTGATTCCTCAACAAGAATAAAATGTTCATCTAACATACTTTTAATATAATATCGTTACTCTATGTTTTTAACTAAAGAGAGTCATTTTGAAAATTTGATGATCTATTAGACTCGAAATGTATGTTTCAAACAACTTATATTTTTTCACATATTTTACCATAGATAGTATGTGTTTCGAATGTAAATAAATCTTTAAGATATGTTTAGATTTTAAAATTTAATGAAAAAATGTATTTAAAATACATAAATCATATATGAGTTGTTATTTTTGCATTTTTATTTCAGTTGTTCATTAATTTGAATGTTATGTTAAGAAATATGCAGGTGTACATGCGTCATAATACATTACGGTCAAGAAAAACAAATAATAATTAATAGTTTAACAGCTCGAAATATTTATTTGACCTTGTATAAATTTTGTTTACAGTAAATATAATAAATAATGAACGCAAAAGAATTTGACTTTTTTGATCAGATGTATACCATAAATAATTTATTATTTAAAAAATTAAAATTGGAAGTTGGTAAAAATAGTGTAATTAAATTCTCGTGGAAGATTTTTTCAGTGCAAGCTAATGAATTGTAATTTAAAGTTAAGCAATATTATAATATAAAAATTTTAAATCTCAATTAGTAAATGCTTTGTTTATCAAATTTTATTCATTTAAATAAAATTAATATCAGTATAATAATATCATTTATTAAATATAAAATATCAATTAAACAATTTATTCAGGGTTAAAAATTTATAACCCTTCAGAAACAATATAGCCCAATAATAGCACTTAAGAGCTATATATTTAAATAAAAAAATTTATTATCTTCAGAATACCGAATAAAACATTTGTTAGAAGATAATATTAATTTTTTTTGACTGATATCATCGCAAATTTTTGTGTTTGCGTGGAATTCCAAGTGTTATACTAAAAATTTTAAGAAATTTTTAGTATAACACTTGGAATTCCACGCAAACACAATGGTCATGTTTATAAAACAATGCATTATAAACATGACCAGTAATCTCTCTTGCTTCAATGTGTGTGACTATAGTAATGACTTCTTCTTTTTCTGTTGAAGAAAGAGAAAAATGTCCTATGCTGTCAGTTACACGGCATAAGCTATTTATGATCCGTATAGTTACTTACATATGCTTGTCTTTCTCAATGTTTTCTATTTGTAAACTAAGCTATACAGATTGCTTTTAATGCTCTTTTATCTCTTTTTATTTTTCCAAGCTTTTAATACTTATACATACACACACACACACACATACATACATACATATATATATATATATATATAT